>JABWIB010004009.1:27270-38707 GCA_016617825.1 Platyplectrum ornatum
GCATACTGGAGAATGTGAGCTCGAATCTGATTGGTTGCTATGGGCAACTTCACCACCTTTCAAATTCACCAGCAAACTCTCCGCTTAGTGAATTTAGGCCCACGTCTTTTACATTAACCAATGGCTGTTTATACCTACTGCAGCTAACAGTTTTACTTACCTGTACTGGAACCACTTCCATGCAGGCAAAGGTGAGGTCACTCATCGCACTTCTGATACCTGAGTCCTATATCTGCAAAAGAATTTGTAAGGTTGGGGATATATTGGGGTTGTGGGGATAAATAATGATTTAATTTGTGTTACTGCATAACATGCAGATATGTACCCACTATATATATATAATATATTATATATATTATTGTTTCCCAAATAATAAGACTTACCCCAAAAATAAGCCCTATCGTAATTTTTGTAAAACCATCCAAAATAAGCCCTACCTGAATGATGGGTATAAATGTAAGACTGGGGGGCATGATGGGTATAAATGCAAGACTGGGGGGCATGATGGGTATAAAAGCAGGGCTGGGGGGCATGATGGGGATATGGGGATGGTGTCTTATTATCGGGGAAACACGGTATATATATATATATATATATATATATATATATATATATATTTATTTATTTTTTTGTTATTTGTTTTTTCGTTTTTGTTTTTTTACATATTTTTTTAATTGATTTTACAAATATCAACAAATTCCATTTAGACTACATTATATTCTATAAAATATGCTCTCCACCATCGGTTATTGACGCAGGTTAAAATACAAGTTTGGCTGCCACCTCTATTCAAGTATTCAAGCTCCTCCAGTTACCACCAGTGATACAGAAACTCTGTTTTACATAACTGTTTTATTTTTAATTCATTTTAAAATACATTTTTGGGAAAAGGCTGTTAAAGGATTTTTTTTGTAAAGCTGGGCATACACTATAAGATAAATAGTGCCAATCTTAAGATTTTTCAAGAGTGGGTAAAACCACGTTGAATAGCAGGGGAGGTAAATTGAATTAATTGCAATCAGAATTACAGGTGAGAGATGATGTTTCCAGCACAAGTGTAATAACAGTGTAACAGTAACGCTGGTCAGTATCTGTGTGCAACATGCAACAATAAAGTATTCTCCCTGCATGCACACACTGATATTCATTTTACCCCCCCTGCAACTCAACATGGTTTTACCCACTCTTGAAAAATCTTACGATTGGATCAATTTATATTATAGTGTATGGCCAGCTTTAGTAAAGAAATATAAAAACTCCCTTGGAGAGGAGATAATACCGTACTACATTTTAATTCAGATTCTTCAGGAAATAGTCTTACGGTAACAGCCTCATAAAAAAACAATTTCAACGAACAAGGGAAAATGGAATGGAAATACAATGCCCTAATGTTTGCAATATATGGTTCTCTTATTGGACAGGATCCAGACTTACGTACTATTGAACTTATGAGTGAGTGGGCAGAACCATGTTCAATTGCAGGTGAGAGATGACATTTCCTAGCCCGAGTGTAATAACAGTGTAACAGTAACGCTGGTCAGCATCTGTGTACAACATGCAACAATAAAGTATTCTCCCTGCATGCACACACTGACATTCATTCCCCCCCCGTGGAATTCATCATGGTTTTACCCACTCAGTCATAAGTTCAATATTACGTAATGCGACTTGATCCAGTCCATTATTACTGCCCAGAACCTCAATGAATTTTGATTGAGTACAGAAGTCAGGATTCGTCTGCTGCATAGTAACACAGTGAATGTAGGGAGAAAGTATTAGAGACAGACACACGTAGGGCGATATTTCATGGCTGTACATAAGACACATCTCGCCATATGTATCTGTGTCACCGCTAATGGCACCCGCCTGGTCCTTAGTTGCCCGTCTTCCTCACCTTACTTATGCTGCTGATTAAAGTTTATGTATTTAATAGGGTAGAGACAAGCAGATAAGTACATGAGATCTATAGCAAAAGTCTTAGTTAATAGGTTTTTTTTTGTTATAAAATACATGAAGCAACCTTTCTGAGACATCAGTGAGGCATTCATACTCTTCAGTTTCACTTGACATGTCAGTAAAGTTTAAGACATCGTGTCTCCCGCTGCATCAGTACAACTTGTGCTGTGTCAAGTATTCTGCTGTGATAGCCTTCAGTATCACTGTATTCAGTGTCATGGTGCAGTTCAATGCTGGGAGAAAGGTTCACATCCTGCATGATCATTTTTCCATCTCTCACTCTGATGTTAAAGAATGGCAGAAACCATGGGAGTATTTAGCGTATGAATAGAAAATAATTAAAAAATAATTAAAATAATAAAAAAATAATAAAATATATTAACATTTTATTTTCATTTCAATTTTTTATTCTAGCTTTTGTAGTTTTATCACTTTTGTCATTAATCAATTTATCAGATTTAGTGGCATAAATAGACCTTTTGTCATTTTGTTTAGACTAGGCTAAAATACATATACACATGTAAAATATTTATCTGTATTATTTTGCTCATTGTCTGCTTTCCCATCAGTTTTTGCAATATAAATGCAAAGCCATTAAGTCACAAATCGTTACTGAGGTCACAAAATGATGTTGAATTATTCAGCCTAATACAGTTGTGGTTCCACTTATTGTAAAATGTGTTTAATGGGACAGAATGCTCTTCGTCTTCTTCTTCTTCTTTGGCAAACCAATGTTTGTTCACCCTTGCTGCTGCTACAAGGCTGGCAGCACACAATTCTCTAGAATCTCATCATACCCATTAGTCAACCCATGAAATTCCCAACAAACGTTTTGTGTGATTGCTTCCAGACACCTTCAGCTGGCCACACACTTGAGCAATTATTGGTTGAAGCATCCAATTATCAAGCCTCCGACCAATTATCGCTGTAGTGTGTGGGCAAATTTTTTAACAAACATGGCCAAAACCATTAGGGTCCAATTGATCATTCAGAATTTCTGACTGATTATTCGACCCATAACTAACAATTTCTTTAAATGAAATGGCATGTATATGTGAATGTATATTTGTGACAATGAAATCAAGGACTTCCATAAATAATAATTGTCCAATTTTATGGTCCACCTCCTACTGGGATCGGAAATCAATGTAGCGTGTGACAGCTTTATAGTGTTGACGTCACAGACTTCATGAAGTGGTAATTGTACAGCGAAAGGATTTTTAAGGTGGTATCTTGAGGCAGAGAACTGGATCCAGGCTTCCTTCCATACCTGTGTTCCTCAATCTGCTTGCATTAGTCGGTGGACTTTCTGCCACTGTGTATGCGTTGTGTTACAGAATGAATATTCCAACCAACCGATGGGACAGTACTTACCCTCCACCTACCAAGTGAATATGTTCATTTTACAGTAGGAGCAAGTAAAGACTTCTCATCTCATCGGTCCATTTGATCGCCGATTCACACCAGGCCTTACCACACCACAAGGTCTCCATTCAGTCCAGAATTTTTCATGGTATCCAATCGCCTAAACCCATGGTTCTCAAACTGTGGGTCGGGACCCCAGAGTGGGTCGCAACCTCATGTGCATGGGGTCGTGACTTCCTCAGAGAGACCATCTTCCAGTTGCAGGCCAGGAGCTACGGGACCCAGTGGCGGAAGGCCCTAGTGGTGCAACAGTTATACATGCGTAAAGTAGATGATTGGTGGCCTGATGCCACCTAGACTGCTTCACTTCCATCTCCACATTTATTTGTCACATAGGATTGCCAGTTGTCATGATGCACAAATAATGTAATGTCCAAAGATTTAACCTCAGTTTGGTATAAAAAATACACTTACCACTGTTTAAAATGATAATCTAATGTCTTGGTAAAAATATATAGGGGCAATGTTTGGCAGTAACTTGCATGGGGGCGTGTGAAATTTTTTTTTGTCAGATGGCCTAAACTAAAGTGCAGCGGTTACAAAACTCTGGATCTGATAGCTGAGTAAAGCTGGTCACACACTAGGAGTCGATATATGGACCATTCCATTTTAGACTCCACACACTGGGACGATAATCTGAATGGGGCAGGGAAGTCACTGATCCCTCCTTTGGCGGCTGTGAATGTTTCGTGATACGGCTTAAGTAAGTATGGAGTTTTTTTAAAACATTTTTCCATCAGTGTCCGGGTCCTGTGTCACCGGAAAATCGATCAGATAATCGGGCCCTAGCTATTTCTGGCTTTTTATAGCCATTGATAAAAGAAATCTTGCCCACACACTAGGGTGGGCGATTTTTAGCTCAATCCAAGATAATTGTGAATTTGGACTGATAATCGTCCTAGTGTGTGGCCAGCTTTAGTCACATGGTATGCATGGTATTCTTTAGTGTGTAGCGATCATGATGCATTCATTGTAGGTATGCCATGGGATCAATCCCAGAACAAATCAGAGCTGACCAACAGCAACAGAGACAATTAAACACATTAGCAGAGATACAAGCGTGACATACCATTTGGTGTGGTTTAGGATTCTTTGAATTGTGTTTTAAAGGGAATTATTGACCCTAGTAGAAAAGTCATTAACAAATTTAATGGGCCTTGTAACTATTCAGTGTTTTCCTAGTGCTAATTGGCTTCTGATCAAATGAACCTCAGTGAGTATCTGTAGTAGTGAATGGAGATTGATTGTCTCCAAAAGCAGCCAATCAGATGTTGTGTACCGAGCATTAGATGCATCTCCGATCATTGTGATTCCGACACAGTAGTGCTGCTATGCATTGTTAGTTAATAATGACTCATGTATTGTGAGATACGAATCTTGTACATATCGGGATAGATTGTATGTTATTCTTCCTCTCCTTACCGAACGAAAAAACAATGTGGTGTTTTCAGAGTAATTGGGGTCACATAGTTCTATTTATGATTCCTCTCTAATAAGATTGATTAACATAATTGGTTTAATGAGGGCTGCACATATTTGGGGAAAGGTTACGGACGCAGTTAGTGGGGACATTGAACGCCGTGACCTTTTCACACGTGTGATGAATATTTATACATGTTTGGTATGTTCCCAGGTTATCTGACCAGAATGTTCTACATCCTAAATCAGTATTACACTATCAGATCAATGATAAAGTACTAGAGGAGCTCCTAGGAGAATATTGCCAGGCCACATACTGCATGGATAACTAACATCTTAAAATAATTAGAGGAGACACTTGCAGTATGCTTCCTGAACACATCCTTGTGTAAGGGTGAAATTATAGCAGGGAGCGCGGAGGAATCAGAGCACGGAACTGACTTCTATAGCCGCAGCTTCTGGCTCAGCGTCATTTTTCTTCATTGATAGAAAGCCGGAATAGTGGCGGCATGCTGCTACCATGCGTAGCCATTGCTAGTAAAAAATGTTAATTAGTTTTTTATTGCTATTATAATTCACATTATTTATTATTATTTATTTCTTTATTTATTAATAGGCTTTTATATAGCGCCATCAGATTACGTAGCGCTTTACAATTTGAACAATCAATAAGACATGACTGGGTGGTAACAGATAGAATGGGTGGGGAAGAGGGCCCTGCTCGCAAGCTTACATTCTATAGGATATTGGGGATTGATACAAAGGGGTAAGTGCTATTATTATACAATGCATGGACCAGCCAGGTTGTAATGTAAAAGTGCTCAGTGCTCTGTGTGATCCAGTCACCCAGCAGTGTTAGTAGCAGAAATTGTTGGTGAATAGTTATAAGTAGAGTAGAACATGTTAAATAGGTTGAGGAATATGGTAAGCTTGTCTGAACAGATGAGTTTTAAGGGAGCGCTTAAAAGTTTGGAGAGTGGAGGATGTGGGTGCTGTGTTAATAATTATTTTATATTATTATTTTATATTATTATTTCTTATCACCATGCATGAGGCTGCATCAGGAACAAAACAGCATGGAACGGAAGGAGAGAAGAGACCACAGAGCAGGGGGAGAGACAACTGCATCGTCGAAAAGAGAAAGCGAAGAGACAGTACAGCAAGTAAAGTGAGACAACACAGCAGAATGGAACAGGGGGAGAGACAACAACACCTGAACCAGAACAGCATGGAATAGAGTGATAGAATAGACAGCACAGCAGTGGGGGAGAGACCACCAGGAACAGAGCAGTAAAGAACAAAGCTAAGAGCAAGTTAAGAATTGTATTTCTATGCTATTTTTACTCACCATAATGTACAGGTACAATGCGGATTTACCACCAGTTGTCCTGGTACTTGTGCCAGAATAACATATTAACAAATTAAATTGTCATTGTTTGTGTTGTGAGTATAATCTAATTGGTTGCTAGGGGTTACAGTATACAAGTCTGCCAGCACCACAGTATCAAAAGAAAATAAAGTCATTTAGTCTACTTAATGGATTATTATCTGAAACAGTATATGTATATACAAGTTACATTATTACATTAGTCTTGCCTATGTCTGCTTTCAGTTATATCGTATCCTAATGTACTTGAAGCCTGAATATTCATTCCATCATTGCGCTCTGGATGTAAGTGCTTGGGAATATTTAATGGATAATTGCTGATCAGCAATGAGTTATTTGAAGAGTGTTTTTATGCTTGACACAACCCTGGTGTTTATTCAATAAATACTGAAAACCACAGGACATAATTACCCAATTAGAGTTGTCCTAAGCTATTTCCCCCTTGAGTTTGTTTATATATGTCGTTAACTTTGCTTTTCTGGATTGTAAGTAACAATGTTATTGCTTTGTTGCATTGCACACTGTTCAGAGGCGAATAACTGGAATTAACTGGATGCCGTAAGTAACGAGACTGGTTATAAATGTGTACCTACATGACGGCAGTACTTTAATTACAATATATAAATTGTAGCATACAACCATTGTATTTAATTATTGCCCACTTAAAGAGAGATGATATGCTCCAAACACAGCAATTGCTGTCCTGGGGATGTTATAAGGTTGCTGTTGGCTACGACACACCACTGTTTGTTATACATGGTCTCTTACTGATCATGAGAACAGAAATTCTATTATCCCTGTAACAAGGGCTAATCACTTGGCTGTGGCAGATGACCTGTCATATATCTGCAAAAGTACATAACTAATATATATAACTAAATATTAGTATATAACTAATATTTCTGTATTTTCATTTCAGGTGGAACAGTAGGATTTTCAGATGGAATCTATGGGATGTTTCCACCACAGGCAGTTGAGGTGGCCCTCCCGGGGTCCGCACACACAAAAGGGTCCCCACAATGTAGAAATCACTATTTTGATTCTCACCTTTAATTTTCAGCTATACCATGCTGAGGATGGGTAATAGAAAGGATGCCACTTATTGACTTCCATGATGCACCTATGAACATCCTCCCCCAGATACGCCTCCAGACACTTCCTCCAACATTCCCTCTATCCCTCCCTCTATCCCTCCCGCCAGACACTCCATTCAGATACTCCATATAGACACTCCCTCCAGACACTCCATTCAGATACTCCATATAGACATTCCTTTCAGTCACACCATCCAACCCTTCCAAACCCTCCTTCTATCACTCCCTGCAGACACTCTATTCAGACACTCTGTATAGACACTTTCTCCAGACATTCCATATAGACACTCCATATAGACACTCCATCCATCCCACCCTCTAGACATTCCCTCCATCACTCCCTAGAGACACTCCATTCAGACCCTCTCTCCATGTACTCCGTCTATCCCACCCTCTAGACAATTCCTCCATCACTCCCTCCAGACAATCCATTCAGACACTCTGTATAGACACTTTCTCCAGATATTCCATACAGACACTCTATATAGACACTCCATCCATCCCACCCTCTTTACATTCCCTCCACCACTTCCTCCAGACACTCCATTCAGACACTCTCTCTATGCACTCCCTCTATCCCACCCTCTAGACATTCCCTCCATACACTCCATTCAGACCTTCTCTCCATGCACTCTCTCTATCCCACCCTCTAGACATTCCCTCCATACACTCCACTCAGACCTTCTCTCCATGCACTCCCTCTATCCCACCCTCTAGACATTCCCTCCATACACTCCATTCAGACCCTCTCTCCATGCACTCCCTCTATCCCACCCTCTAGACATTCCCTCCATCACTCCCTCGATCACTCCTTCCAGGCACTCTCTCTATGCACTCTCTCTATCCCACCCTCTAGACATTCCTTCCATCACTCCCTATAGACACTCCATTCAGACACTCTCTCCATGAACTCTCTCTATCCCACCCTCTAGACATTCCTTCAATCACTCCCTATAGACACTCCATTTAGACACTCTCTCCATGAACTCTCTCTATCCCACCCTCTAGACGTTCCTTCCATCACTCCCTATAGACACTCCATTCAGACACTCTCTCCATGAACTCTCTCTATCCCACCCTCTAGACATCCCCTCCATCACTCCCTAGAAACACTCTCTCCAGACACTCTCCAGAAACTCCATCCAGTGTGCAACTAACTTTACACCTCCCCTAAGATCAGCAAGGGCCCTTACAAGTTAGTTGCCCAGGTGCCCCCAGAAACCTTCATCTGATCTTGGTTATCAGAACTACACACAATCAGAGGCCTCTGCTCAGAAAAGTCCATCTGGCAGAAGTCAGAATCCAGTCCAATGTTATTATTATTGTGACTATTATCGTTGTTATAATTATTATTACTATTATTTTTATTAATAGTAATAATAATAATAATAATAATTAAAAAAACGTCCCAGGCCTGATTCCATACAATCACTATCCATTAAATAAAGACAGGCGAGACTTGGTTTAGGGAGAACATTTTAAAGGGGATGATTATTTATTTGGTGGGTCATAGGGGGAATATGACCCCCTAGAAATTGATTTACTTTTAAATTTGGATGTGGCCATAAGCAAATACAAATAAAGGCAGGTATGTTTAAAACAAAGCATCTTACTGGCTGTAAACTTACCTCAGTGCAACTCAACCAAAGGTGATGGGACAAAGGCCAAGACTTTCCGACCCGGATAAACCCAGCAACCGGCATGACATGGTCCCTACAAATAACACCACTGAGTGCCACCAAGGCCATAACAAAGTCTAATGCGCACTTGAAATTTGCTTACCGCTAACCATACAAAGAGGAAGGAACCAACCAAGGGAAGGGAGTGTGCGGAAATTCCTGAAAGAACATAGAGGCCTTCCCACAGGAAAGTGACCTCACCACAAACCCACACTCCCCCTCAGGTGACTCATAGGCCTAAATCTACTGAGCAGGGGGATTGAAAAGTGGGGATGTTGCCCATAGCAACCAATCAGATTCCAGCTCTCAGTTTCATTTTACACACTGGAGAATGTGAGCTCAAATTTGATTGGTTGCTATGGGCAACATCCCCACTTTTCAATCTCCCTGCTCTGTAAATGTAGACCACAGTGTGCAGATAGACTGAACTGAGTATGTCATAGTCAAGGAGTTTAATCTCATTCATTATTTAGCCTTCTCTCCTAACAATAATAATAATAATATTAATAATAGTGGTAGTAGTTTTCAGTGGAACAGCCTCGATTATGGGTGACTGTCCCACTGCCCCCCTTCCCGATAAGTGGATAGACCTGTAGTCAGTAGGAGTTTCTATTTAGCATTTATTTATTTTTTGTTTTATATTTTTTCGGTGCAAAGGGGTGGGGCTAGGGCGGGTTAGGGTGATAGTGGGCGGGGCCAGTAAGACTAGGAGGTGGGGATAGGTATGAGAGGTTCATGTACGGCTGTGAATGGGACATGGACATTCTATGAACACGTGAGACATTAGTAGTAGTATTTATCACGTCATTTATCATATACTCTTATGAGAGAAATAAAGACACAATAACTGTAATATACTTGGATTTATTCAGCAGTGATTCAAGCACCGTGGCTCTTAATTATTGGGAAGGGAGTATAACACTATTCAATGGTTAGTAAGGACATAAACAGCATTGCTTTCTATCTCACGCTGATATAACAGCCCCGGTGCATGGGAGACAGAGAACAGCCCATCCAGCAACTATCAGCCACATAAACAATAACCTAGGAATCCTGGCGATAGCCCAGTTACGCTCTTTCCGCATAATATGACAATACAGCAGAATGGATTCTTGTGTGTTTAAAAAATGTCGTATATTAATCAATGCCTCTTTAAATGTTAAATCTGATGAAAAAAGCTTTAAAAAAAGCAGATAAGAAAAAAAAGGCGAGAGGCCCGTTACCGTGGAAACCCGGTGATCCTGCCAAACCCAGATCAAAATTGCATTTTTAAGAGTCCGAAAGTCTTAAGAACAACAATTTATCGTTTCATGCTTGTATCGTGTCGTTTTCATTATGGAAACAGGATATCTGTTCACCGTGCAGTCCCAGACACTAACTATTTTATACCTTATTTGCTCTCAACATATGTGCTTCTGGCAGGCGGAATGTATACGAGATTAGGGAAAAATGTGAGGTTTGTGCTTTTCCCCGAGTACAATGGCTTTCATGGTATGTTTTCCAGCATGGTTTTTTATCCCGCTCAACAGTAATGTATATTTTCTCTTATATTTCCTCACGGCTGCTGCCAGGGCTGTAGACAACAGACAACATATGTTTTTAGGAAAAGGAACACTTAGAATCACCATAACATATCTACCTGGGGTCTTTTCAATGAATAAAATGGAATATGGTCACTTCACCCATGCAGTTCTTCAGTGACGTGGAGAAGAGAGGCAATGACTGCGAGCAGGGCCATATTCACAATGGGGCTAATGGGCCTCCTTAGTCAAAAAGGCCCATAGTGATGCGGCTCATGATATCAGTGAGATGAAGGAGAGACAGTGATTAAGTGGTCCTAGCCATCCACCAATCAGTGTGCTGACAGCCATTTACTGACAGCGTGTCAGCTAGAAAAGAAGAGAGAATGGCTATCAGCAGTGTGGTTGGTGGATAGCTCTAGACATCCACCAATCAGGCTGCTGATAGCCATTCACTGACTGGTTGCCGACTGGGAGGTAGGTTCACACTGCTGCCCGGCCGCTCTGATTGTGTATAATCCTCAATCAGACTGAGATCTATGTCTTTCAGTTTCACCCCCTGCCCCTCAGCCCAGCCCTCCCCTGGCTGAACTCCTAATTATATAGTGTTGCCAATTACTGGGAGATAGCCACAGTCACCGAGCCCGGACTCCAGTCTCTGAACTTTGTTATAAGATCACTTTCATCTATAAGGCTAACATTGTGAGGGATCGCGGCCGTCCCCGCCGCGTTCCACCGGTTGCCAGGGCAACAGGACGCGGCAGGGCTCCGGCCGCGTCGGCTGACAATGCGCCCTGCTTCCGTTCTAGCCGGGCGCTCCACAGCCTCCNCCTTCCGGGTCATCTGACCCCGGAGGCTCGTCTCCCCGGCGTCCTCCCATTGGCTCCTCTAGCCCTTATGTAGCCGCAGCGTGTTCTCCACGCTGCGGGTTATAGGTTCTGCCGCTCTCCCTGCTCC
>JABWIB010004010.1:2695-19218 GCA_016617825.1 Platyplectrum ornatum
ATAACTCTTTTTCTCTGAAGATCATCTGGGGGACACTGGGTTCCCTCCCTGCTCAGGTTGTAGGTTCTTAACTGTTTGTGGTTGGCGATGTTTACCTTCTTTTTGTCCCTTGTGGGATAAGTTTTTGCCTTTTTTGTATTGGTCTATGGCCTTTTTTCCTCGTTGCTTGTTAAACAAAACTGAATGGCAGCGGGGGTTGCAGGGAGGAGGAGCGAGCTGTTCTCAAAAGTTAACCCTTTAAGTGCCCACTCCTGCCTGTAGTTGATGAGTGGAATAGCCTCCCATCAGAAGTGGTGGAGGCTAATACTACAGAACAGTTTAAGCATGCTTGGGATAAATATAAGGGTATTGTCAAACAAAATATAGAATAAATTTGGGTTGGTATAGTTTTAAATACACAACTGGGCAGACTGGATGGGCCATGTGGCTCTTATCTGCCGTCACTTTCTATGTTTCTATGTTTTTTATGTGCCTGGCCCTTACAACCCCATTGTTCCAGTGTCCCCCAGATGACCTGATAGGAGAAAGCATGTTTTTATGTTGGGTGACTTTTTTGTGATGGTTATAATTTCTGGTGACTGCAATATTCACTTTACATGTGTGATATTTTTATTATGGTCAGGTTTGCATATTATTATAATCACTTATAACTACCTACCTTACATGTTGTTATATATAGTAGGGAATTACTAGGGTCTGGCTAGATGGTCTAGGATCCTGACAGGGTCACCCTTATCGGGGCGGTTACACTGTATTATTGGATAGGCTAGGGACCTAGATTTTACACACTGTTCATAGATTAGGGTAATACAAGGGTGAGTTAGGCCTACTCACTTGGATTGTTTCTGGTATACCAGAAAGTGTGTTTAATACTTGGGTACTATATATTCCTTTTTATTTTTAATTATTTTATACATTTTCTCATTTTGATACTCCTTTTTAAATGGTTAATAAAAGTTATATTTTATTAGTATTTTGTGTTCTTTAGGGTAATTACTATTATGGTCTCAACCCTGTTGTTTAGTGTTATGCTTTAACAGTTGCTTTAACAGTTGATTCCTGACAATGCATGCTGGGATGTGTAGTTTGACAACTGGAGAGCCGCAGGTTGCCTACCCCTGGCCTAGTCCCACCACTCACCTGCCCCATCCTCATATTTCTCACTTAGGATGCTTTGTTCACACCTTTCTTTCAGTGCTATGATGTGCTAGCTTGATACTCTTGTTTTTTATATAGTTTTTTTTTAATTATTCAGCTCTGTATTGTTCTATTTTGATTTAATTTCAATTGCTAGTCTACTACATTTTAAACAGAGTATTCGAAAGGACTAAAATACACACACAAACATACGTACCGGAGATTGTCTGTACCATCCTGTTTCAAGGCCTTAAAACACAGATAACGATCACGGGTTGACATTCGGGGCTTGTAGAACTTCATCATCCCATCAAAGTGGCGAAATGAAATTCCTGGGGGGCCCTGCAAAAATATATACGCCAGATGTGGGACACACACATTACATTACCCAGCAAGACTAAGTACAACAGAAACACTGACCACATACATATTCAATAATCAAGCAGATCAGCTGTTTATGGGCAATTATTGTATATAGTGTGGCATAGACGAGTTAATACGAGCTCAGGCAAAAAGGATAAAAAATAATCAGATTGTTCATGCTGCAAATATGAGGAGATGATGCCGCAACTGCCACCTACACCTCTATCCCCCTCTATTAAGTACTTGATATCGCTATGTCCTGGATTACATTTATATAGAGCTGGAAATCCCCTCTGATCTGTCTTCATTCTGATGTCACTAATCACCTAGTATTGCAGATTTGAGGTAATGTGTGGTTTTAATGGTCTATTCCCACGGTTCTCAAACTGTGGGTCGGGACGCCAAAGTGGGTCGTGCCCATATCTGCATGGGGTCGCGACTTCCTCAGAAAGGCCATTGTCCACACTATGGGACCGAGGGGTGCCACTGTGATACATTCATGAAGTAGGTGATTGGTGGCCCACGGCCGCCTAGACTGCTGCATAGAACCAGTTCCAAAATCACATTAATTTGTCACATAGGATTGCCAGTTGTCATGATACACAAGTAACACAAATGCAATGTCCAAGGGATTAAAAGGGGACCTTTCAGATTTTTTAACCACCAAATTCTCCTCATTAAGCCATATCGTTTGGTAAAAAACATATACCTACAGCTGTTTAAAATGATAATCTGATTACCAAAAAAAGTGCGCAATTTATAAATATATAGGGGCATTGTTCAGCGGTAACTTGCTGGGGTCATGTAAAAAATTTTTTCGTCAGATGGGGTCCCAGAGCAAAATAGTTTGAGAACCCCTGGTCTATTCCATTCCCCCATTTTAGGTTTGCACCTACAGTATAGTGCTGGAGCTAGATGTGGAATTGTCTTCCTTTTTTTATATATATATATATATATATATATATATATATATATATATATATATTAGCTATGATTATATACATGTGATATTTTCCGTTTCCTATTCCCCCCTTCTTCCCCCTCTTTCCGTACCCCTTCCTGGCAATTTGTTTAATAAATACTATTAATGAACTAAAAAAAGGATGAAAAACTGCAGGGGTGAAAGATGTCAAATTTCACAATGCTGGTCATATTCTGAAGGACAAAACAATTAGATTGGTTAAAATACAATGATTCCTTTAACATTATGGATCTATGCGATCTATAACATAATTTGATAGCAATCATACCAAAGCACATTCTAAAAATATCAAATGAGTGTATTTTAATTTAAGGCTAATGGTCACAAATTACTAATAGTTGCTTAAGCTGACTTTTTCATACCTGGGGACTGACCAGTAACTGATAGCTGTGTTGAGTGGCAGTGCGCTTATGCAGCAGTAGAGATTTGAACTTCTTTTTCTCTATGTCATTGAATGTGTCAAACACAACCGCTAGAAGCTGGGGACGAAAGATCAGGATTTCAGCCATTGCTTTTTCAACAAGCACAAGAAGTCAACCAGTCATTTTACCCATATTCACAGAAAGACAACTGCACTAGTAGCCCCAGACGCAAATGTTATCAATTTCTTGTATAACCTACATTAAATTTTTTCATATTTAATGGGTTATGAAGGTGCTCTACCTATAGCACAACATTGCAGCCATACCTCACACAATTGAAAATAAATGGAATATCTGGTTGGCTGATTTCATCTGATCGTAATAAAGACAAATGGTCTTCCTTATTTTACATCAAACAATTACAATGTATGCTGCAGTTATAAGCTCACCAAATTCATGATTAAATAAAGCTCAATAGACAAGTACACAATGAAAAAGACGCAGGACCACCGGTTTTGGGAATATGCCGGCATCATTACATCAGGGAAACTACAAAAAGCAGAAGAAACGTTGTTAAAACATGTGTATTACCCCGCGTGAGATATTAATAGTACAAGAATGAAATCTTACTTGGCAGTTGTCAGAAGCACAAAAAGACTGACAAGACTATTCTCCAGAGTGCTGAAATACTGAATGCCAGACAGGATACTGATTAGTTTAACAACAACAACAAAAATGACGGATAAACATTTATCTCAGAATACATGGAAAGACTCAATAAGCAGGCTGCCGGAAATATTTAAATCACTTACTGGATCAGAAGGGTTTGGAGAGAACAAGTAGAAGCCTAAATTTATAAAAAAAAAAAATACAATTAAAAGTAATTCTTAGTTTCTTGCAAATTTAGTCAACAACATTATTAAGTACAATACAAACTTTTCAGTTACATACCCAGAATGGCAAAAATGACCATGAAGAATAACAAAAGAAGTAAAATGTCTATAAATGGAGGCAGTGATTGGAAAATCTGACGCAGGTTCCTGTGAATCAAAAGAAGTTTCATATGAATAATGCAACTGGATTACAAGTTTAGGAGATGGATGGTGTATAGCAGGGGTAGGCAACCTTAATCATTCAAGAACCATTTGGACCAGTTTTCACTAGGAAAAAAAAAATGGGAGCCACAAAACATTTCTCCAAAACTCCCAAAAAAATGTAATATAACATTGTGCAATGGCCACTGTTTCAATTGCTGTTAGGCAATTTTCATCAGGGCAGCATACAAGTCAATAGTAACACAAATAACTTGATGAAAATCTAACAGCAATTGAAACGGTGGCCATTACACACACACATATATATTTTTAACATTTTCTTCTTCTAATGTCCTCTTTGGCGCTCTTAAACTTCTGAATGACGATGACGTGACACTGCAAGTCAGTCACACAGGACAGCTGAATCCTCCCCTAATCCTGTGACTCTCCCGATCCTCTGTGACTCACATGTCTCACAGATACAAAAGTACAGTGCTCCAGGCACAGTGCATTTGCCACATCCAGCCATGATTACATTTGTGTCTGAGTCACGGAGGATGAGGAGAGCCACAGGAGACTGCTGAAAGAGCCTCATGCAGCTCCGGAGCCGCAGGTTGCAGACCCCCAGTGTATAGCATAGGGATCAGTTTTTTAGGAACGCAAAAATGTCTGTTCTGCATAAGTAATGTTCTTGAAAGGTTGTCAATGAGTACAAACACTAAGAGGTATTTATATACTAGGATTATCCAATAACAGACCAGAAAGAACATTTTATTTAAAAAAAACAAACAAAAAAAAAACATTTAATGTAAGTCAGTGATTTAAAAAAAATGCTAATCTGTATATGTATGAATACATTATGTTATGTGTACCTTTGTCATTTGGGTTATATTATGAGAACTAGTACATAAGTCTTTCCTGTGCTAGTAGGAATAACAGTTACTTGAGTTTCCAGTCACTAATTAAGCAATGTGTGTGTGGGAGTACTTACCCAGTCAACACTTATATCATTTAGATTGTGATGACCACTACCTACACACAGACACAATTACAGAATGGCCACGCATATGTAGGTCACATAAGAACTGGTCTTACCTTCGCACAGCCCCACAATACCTGCAGTCAACTAAGAAAATGGGGCGCAAGGCTCTTGTTATCCGCACATGGGAGGTCTGTCTCACTAGCACCACAATTGCTTCAACAAACTGAACCAGAAACACAAAACTCTGTAGAGAAGCATAGATAAAGCCAATGTGATTGTGTATGCTTGCCTGAATGCCTGCGATTGCGTGTTCATGTACCTATCACATAACATTATTCTTGTCTTAATATCCTTCATTATATTAGCACACATAAATGTGATGGAGATTGGTGGGATACTGACCTTCAACATAGTCCTGCGATGCCTCAGAAATGTTCTAAACCCAAGCCATCTCATTTTTATACTGAGTTCAAACACAACCAATGCCAGGGCCAGCAGCTCCAGGGTGGCATGGACCTGAAACATGCCCATGTGTACAACAGGCAGGTTAGAAACCGGTAAGATAAACGAAAGTGTAAAGCAGTGCTGACTTCTCTACAAAGTTCTATTAAGGGTTTTGCTCATTTCATATCATATTTAACATTTTAATCAGAACATGATGTGAATAAAAATAAATGACAATGTTTTATAGTGGCTACAGTAATAAATCCAGTTTCCTAAAAACAGAAATAGAGCACCAAAAAATAAATAAATAAATAAAAGCAGCAAAAATATAAAAGAAAATTTATTACATTCATATATGTTAAAGCATTTATATAATGTTGGTGAACCCTAAATCTACAATGACAATTACATTCTAAGAATACTGCAGTTGTGTACATTAAAGTAAGCAATTAGTAAAAACGGCAGGTATGTTACAATGTTAGGCGATTGCATTCAAATAACAATTGGATGCTTACATAGATGTCAAGGCGGAGGAATGGGACAGCCGGAGCCTCACACAGGGAAAGCAACAGCAGCATAAGCCCAGTACTCAGCTCCAACATGTAAAACATATGATTGTGGGCAAAGAGGTATGCAGAAAGAGCCTTCGGATCCCGGGGGTGTGTGTAAAACTTGTCATTATTCTTCCCCTCCTGAAAGCACAGAAATATACACTCATCTGAAAATCAATGTTTATTTCTAGGGTTAGCCTGAATGCATTGAAATTGAACAGGTAGTTATCTATGTTTTTTTACGATCCACGCAATGACCTAACAAACATTATATTATGTATCTAACCAAATAGTGCATTATACAGACAAGGACATTTTGCAACTCTGACTGAGCCCAGAAATCACATTTCATTACAAAGTGTGACAGAGACAGCATCTCTCCTGAAAGCTTGAATCTCTATTGGTTGCCATGGGCAACATCTCCACTTTCTAATCTCACTGCAAACTTGCGGCTTAGTAAATATACCCCAAAGTCACAACATAATGCAGTGGTAAGGTTAAGAAGGAATCATAGCAGATACCACTGGTAAAAGAGGGCAGGGAAAAGGCTTCATTAACCAAAGTTAATTATTGGTGATACAGCCCCGCTCAGCAATTTAATTTCTACAAGAATTAACTCTCAAAAGAGTACACTCTGGCTTTAGTTTAGGGTTATATTTTCAGGGATTCACTGTATATTTTGCAGTGGTCACTATAGATCTCCAAATGGACCGTGTCTTGTGAAGCAAATAAACCACAACATTTTCATTCTCTTCGGAAGGCTTTATATTATATTAAATAATGAAATAGATAACTAGTCCTAGGTGGAGGTACCATAACTTTATGCCAGATAAGTAATTAAGTTGGGCATACTCTATAAGATAAATTGTTCCAATCGAAAGATTTTTAAAGAGTGGGTAAAACCATGTTGAATTGCAGGGAGGCAAATTGAAGTAATTGCAATCAGTATAACAGGTGAGAGATGATGTTTCCAGCAACGAATGACATTTACCCCCCCTGCAATTCAACATGGTTTTACCCACTCTTAAAATTGGAACAATTTATCTTACCGTGTGTGCCTAGCCTAACAGTAACACTGGTCAGTATCTGTGTGCAACATGCAACAATAAAGTATTCTCCCTGCATGCACACACTGACATTCATTTTACCTCCCCTGCAATTCACCAAAATGCCAAAATTAGCTCCTCAGTTTCTTTTTTGAAACACCCAGCATGAGCTGTGTTAAAGCGATAAAATCTAACGTACGTCTCCAAAATAATAACACTTCCACCTCACGTTTATTCATTTTCTATGTTCTTCAATCTTTGNTATCTGTGTGCAACATGCAACAATAAAGTATTCTCCCTGCATGCACACACTGACATTCATTTTACCTCCCCTGCAATTCAACATGGTTTCACCCACTCTTGAAAAATCTGTTGATTGGAACAATTTATCTTATAGTGTATGGCCAGCTTTATACTTGCTAGTAATATGGGCAAAAAAACCCACTATTTTTCTCTAATCTATATCGCAAAATAATACTTCAGATATACTTCCTTGTTTCGGATCTGCTTTAATCCTCTTATCATGTACATTTGTTTTAACTTTGATATTATAGTCTCTTAGGGGCTGAGATTGAATCGGCCCCTTAGTTACAGAACTTAATAGGAAATGTAAAGAAGGAAAAGGAGAAGTGAAAAGGAAATTCTGAGCACTTGTTATTTATATTTTATCCTGTATTTATTCATGAATTTATTTTACACAATGCTTTACATGGAACAAAAAATCGTTTAAAAAAAAATCACACAAGTCCCTGAAGCAAGGGAGGTTACTGTAACAGTCAGAGCTCAATTACCTTAGTAGTATTTGTGGAATGTGACAGCAAGTTGGTTGGGAAACCTCTTGCTTAGAATAATTACTATGATACAGTAAGGGGAAGCAATGTGTGTGCCATGTCTTTAATAAAATGATATCCTAATGGAACAAAGTTTAAAAACTTGCACAGAAACAAAATAAAAACATCTTTTCTTACATCTTATTCTTACTGAATAACACAATTCATAAAGAAAAACAAAAATGTAATGTTCTGGGCTTCTAAACAAATACCATGTAGATATTTCATCACATAGTGAACAACTATGGTCCTTTTATCTTTATCTTACTCATGGAAATAAATGTATGTGTTAACGCCATAAATGACACCCTCCTCATATAACACTTTAAATTTGCCTAAACATAAAGTAACTGTTAATGCGATCTTTGCGCTCACCTGGAGGTAGATGGAAGCTTCCTGATAACGCGCCTCCCAAGTCATTTCTACATCCTCTGGCATATATACCTGCTCCATGGCGTCTGTGTGGAATTCATACTCATCTGTTGCTGCAAATCAAGTTTGAGACACTGTTACACATCTAAAGGGGGTGAGGCATTTAGCTTACTCACGTATTACATTTGTTACACATTAATAGAACATTCCCTTGAAAAAGAAATACACATCATGAGACAGTTCGATTATCTGAACAGTGTGGAAATAAAACCCATTTCTAAAACACTGACTGATTTTTGGGTTGAGAGTGTTTAGACTACATTTTAATGTCAAGGCCAGGCTAGAAAGGAAAGAAAATGAACATGTTAACCGTTTAATGTTAATGTCTCTTACAGTTCTTTATGCACATTTATGATTTGTCCCATCTTGATTTTTGCCACTTCTCTCTTGTTGCACATGGAGACATATGGGTTACATATGGGTTACATATTTGTCCTCCCCCTAACTTTGTTTATTTTATTTTTTTTCAATTAGTTTGTATATGAAATATATGAAATATGTGATTAGTAAAGCTTTGTGTCTATGTTGGGTCCCATCTTTACTTGATGTTTTATATGCCTTGAAAATAAAAATAAAGGTATTGGTAAATATGTATGGAACACTTGTGTTTAGATTTCTTTACTAATCTTTTTACGGCCTAAATTTACTAAGCGGTGAGATTTCAGTGAGATTAAAATTAGGGGATCAGGCTCCTTTCGCAATCCTCCAGAGGCGCCATCTCCTCCTGGTATACCCTTCTTGCCACCCCAGACTCCATCCCCAAGACCTCGGCTCAGCTTCGGTGGGAAGGTGATATTGGGCACGCTCTGTCAGCTGCGGATTGGGATCAGTTATTTTCCTCTGCCTTCCGCATTTCGAAGTGTGCAAATCATATTGAAATGTATGTGAAATTGCTCTACAGGCTTTATCTTACTCCGGTCAAGCTCCACCGCATGTGGCCTTCTCAGTCAAAGCTGTCCTGGAGGAATTGTGGTTTGGAAGGTGACCTTTTCCATGTGTTTTGGTCCTGTCCCATTATCGCTCCTCTTTGGTCTGAAGTCTGTACCCTGGCCTCCCAGATCCTGAAGTGCGCAGTTACTTCTAACTATGGCCCTCCTTAATCTTTTCCCTCCCTCTGTCCCAAAAGATAAACGTTACGTCTTGGGCCAAATTCTGATTGCCACCAAAGCTTCCATAGCACAGAATTGGAAAGAGCCCTCCGCCCCACCCATTGCCCGTATTCTGGCCAAGGTAGACTTCCACTACTCGATGGAGACGAGGNATGTCTGCTATGATACAGCTGCCTTCTCACCACTGCTTAAATGGCTTCCCTGGTCAGAATATGTGGGGCGGGGCTCCGCAAAACAACCGGCCTCTGTACTGTTAGCCTCCTTGGTGAATGATCCGGAACGCCAAGACTCCTTATCGCCTCCTGTCCTCCTTCCCCAGACTGCCTCCTAAGGCCCCCTGTAGTCTTGCCTGCCCCTCCCTTAGGTTTTGAAGGTTGTTCCCAGCTGCCAACTCTACCTCCTGTTTGTGTTTTCTCAATAAAAATTATTGATGATAAAAAAAACTGAGAGCTTGAATCTGATTGGTTGCTATGGGCAACATCCCCTCTTTTTAATGTCACTGAAATCTCGCCGCTTAGTAAATATAACCCAACATCTTCAAATGAAGCAAACAAGTGAGAAAAAAGCTGCAGCACTGGAAAATTGGGGATGTTGCCCATAGCAACCAATAAGATCTCTCTCTCTCTCTCTCAATCAAACGGACATTCTCTAGTATGTAAAATAAAACTGTAAGCTCTATGTTTTCATACCACGCGTCTAAATTTCCACTGAATAAACATCATTATTATCAAGTAAATAAAAATTATACATATACACAAATCCAATATTGTAATAGTAATTTCTTGCGGTGTGTTTTGCTTGATAAAGAAACCTAAAAAGGCATCTCACCTAGTGCAACATCACCATTATTGTCCTCAACAGGAAAATCTGGAAAACCTCCATTTTCTTCTAATGTGAGTAGGAGAGGTTCATCGTCTTCCAACTTTTCAGCCATTGTGACTCTGCCAGAACTCCTCTCAAGGGCCCGACTCACCAGTGACTATGTGACCTTCATCTGCCAACTATTCCCCTCATCAAACATGGAGCAACTTGCACAAAGAGAAATTGAAATCTTCAATGGGTTTGAATGCAGATTAGCACCTTCATTGCCTCAAATAATGAATATGAAACCAGGCACCCTGAAAAGAATGTTATACGACATTTATATAATGAATATAAATACTGTAAATCCCGTAACTGCCCATTGGTCGAAATATCACATAAAGCTGACATACAGTATATGGTGTATATACAGAGATGTAGCATAATTAGATAGAAAAGTTCTATTGAACACAGCAGCTGCATCTTATTTATTTATTCATATTTCTTTATGTAAAGAACAGTTAGGGCTGGTTTTACTAATGCTGCAAGAAAGGAAAAGTGGTTCCATTCTCTAGTATGTAATGGAAAAGTGAGAGCTAGCACCTGATTGGTTGCTGAGGACAACAGATCCACTTTTACATTCCTGCACTGGGTCAATGTTATGGGTGTATCAATGAAAATATTTATGCATAGTGAAAGCATTATGATAAGCAGCACTGGACACACTCGAACTGGATCTCCTGTTTAAGAGCAAGAAAAAGTAAATAGAAAAAGTTAGTGTGTGTGACAGAAGTGTACAGTGCAGTGCAATGATGACACCAGGCAGTAGTACTGGTCCGGACACATACATTATACTAGGTAGTAAAGTACATGCAGTTATGTAATGATCTGTACAGCTGATTATAAGATCATTCTAGTGTAGGGGTAGGCAATCTGCGCTCACCAGGTGCTGTCAGACTACAGATGCTTTCCATGCTTGACTTGTAGTTTGACAACACCTATAGAGCCATAGATTGAATACACCTCTAATGTACAACTACAAGTCCCAGCATGCTTAATAACTGCATAGACAAAAGTTGACACCTGGCAAAGCATGCTGGGACCTCTAGTTTGACAACACCTGGAAAGCCAAGGTTGCCTACATCTGTTCCAGAGCATATGAACCCTATACATCTCCATCACGTTTCTATGATCACACTTTAACCTGCGCTCCATGCACTCCATGCAACCTTTACCTAGACGGTCACAGGCTTAGAGACCATAGTTACATGTCCACCTTAATATCACGTGATAGCAGAAGCTACCACCGCGGGGTTTTTCATCTATGGATTCAGGGACCAGTTTTAAAACACCATCTCGTTAGGACATCACCAAAACTTCACCAGAGCCTTCCGCACATGCGCAAAGACATCAGCACGCCCCCTTGTATTTCCTTCTACGCATGCGCCGCATTTCTATCGCGCAGTTGGGAATGTGCCGCTTGTTTGTGCGCATGCTCCGAGGAGTCAGCCTGCGATTGGTGCTGGGCTAGCTTGCCGTTTCCATGGCAATCGTACACGGAAATGGTACACAGCAGAGCAGTCGGATTCATGCCTGGGGTATAAACAGCGGCTAGATCACAGGTCATTGAACACTATTCTTTATTGCTCTAAAGATTTCCCTATTGAGGGATTCGCTGCTTTAACCATTCGGTGTACTTAATTAAGCCCATTCCCTTCCTAATAGTGTAATTCAGCGGGGAAATGATGAGGATCAGAACCCATTTTCTTCACGAGTGACTTTATACTGTTTTATATCTGTGCAAAGCTAATGAATATTGCATTTTCCCAAACAGAAGTGTGTATTGGGGTACGTGTGTGTCGTAAACTAACGTATTTCTCCTAATTGTATTCCTATACAGTATCGAACGTCTTAGTGAATTAATAATAACTGCATTATGTCATTACAGCTATTAATGATTAAGTAGATGGCATCAGAAGTCTTCTGGGACACACACATGGCAATGCTGTCCTCACCTCAGCCATCAACGTCTTCTGTCGGCAATGTTGGTAGACTACTCAAGGCAAACCCAAGTAAGTTGCAGGGTAACTTTAGCAGCCTGAAAATGCTGGAGCCTGGGCGTAAGAAACTAAGTTCAGTAGAAACACAGAGGATAGTAGCAGTGCTTGATGAAACAATAAAGAAGCTCCAGCTTGTCAGTCTCTTTCAATATGCCATAGAAAACCTGGACAGATACAGTGTAGTGTTTGGTACCGAGTTGATGGGTGCTTTGCGGGAACACCAAAGGTTACAGGACGCAATGCAACGCAGGTTACTGAACAAAGAAGGAAATGAAGGTAAAAGAGGCTCGGGCTTGCAGATGCCAAAGGAAAACATGGCAGAAACGGTGAATGTGATTTCTGATGCATTCCGCGAGGGACTAAAAAGCTCCGTAAGAAATACATTGAGGCTCTTTTTGGCAAACCCAACCTCTTGTGAAGCCCTGAGATCTGAAAATCATGTAAGGGACGAGGGCTCACAGAAATTGATCCAGTTCCTTTCAGAGTTGAGAGGATTTCTGTTTGAGATGCTCCTGACCAGTCCCCTAGAGCAGGATGAGAAAATGCGTTACCTCCAGGAGATCAGTCTTCGTGACCAGAAGAACAGAAAATATTTGGCCACTCTGGAAGAAGAGCTTAATGCAGCCATTCTAGATCGCGACACTGAGGTATGTAATACAGTACAGATTATGTTTACTGTGTATATACATCTCACAAATGTTTTGTGTGGGGGGGATATTTTTATTTTGTTTTAGATTTCCCATGTTTTTGCTGTACTGGGAGTTACAGCATAACATAGCTCTTTATTATTATTATTATCACTTATATATTAGGTGCCACACTGTACACTGGGGAATACAGACAGACTGGGTGGGGAAGAGGGGCCCTGCTTGAAAGCTTACATTCTATATAAGGATATCTTAAATCTCAAACCGACGTAAGGGTAAAATAGAGCAAACAATTGGGCAGGCTGGAAGGGCCATGCAGCTCTTATCTGCCATCATTAATATACATATTCTTGTATGCTTCATAACTATACCTTGCACTGAAAAGCAGATAGCTTGTACTAAATGTTCTAATAATACAAAACATTTACGCTCTCTCTGTATTAAGATTGCAAAGAAAAACGAGATTATTCGTCAGTTGAAGGTAAATCTGCACCAACTGGAAAAGTTTTCTGAGATTCAGGTGAAACGTATAACTCAGGATGCAGAAAACCAGCAGAAAGCAGACCAGCGAGCCCTAGAAGGGAAGTTGTCAAAGCTTCAACGTGAACTGCAGCAACTGAGATCACAGCTCAATGGTACAATCGCTGAAAACCGGGAAATTGAGCAAAGCCTCAGAAAGGTATATTGCTGTGATTGTTTTGTAAGCTGTTGTAAAGATCATATGATTCTTAAATATTGGCAGATAAAGGGGCCAAACTTGAGTCTCCTTTTTACGCCATTGTCAAAACAAAGATAGGGGGATATGGAGCTTTGACAATATGTTCTTCACTTGTTAGCAAAATGTTATAACAATAAAAAGTCCAAAACATTTTTTCATAAAAACCTTCTATAATGAACTTTATAATTGAACCATATGTTTTCTCTATATGGCCCAACAACTACTCAAATTGGTATTTCATATGTGTTTAGATTGACAAAGCCCAATATCTAATACAAATAAAAACAATGCAGTCATTCATTTATTGTAACATCACAGTCCCAGTGTATGAGGCAATCTATGCAGTTCATTTGACGTGTGAGTGTACTTTTATGCTAACATAGCAATTTTAATAAAAAAATATATTTTTTGAGCATGACAGAGCATATTTTGGGATTATTTGGCAATGGTATAAGTACATTATAAGCGTATTTATGCAATTTACACCCAATTCGTATTGGTTTCTTGAGCAGCATTGCTTTGATTGCAGGTCCTTGAATTACCTGCTTATAATAAAGATACAACCATACAAAAAAAACACATTTTAAATAGGGCCACAATTGTGTGCACAAAACAAAATTAGTCTTGTTTATATTTTGTTTCATCTTTCAGAAAAAGTATAAAGTTGAGACTGAGATTGAAAACTGGATACAGAAATATGATACGGATATGGGTGAGAAACAGGTATGGAAAGAAACATGTAAATATTTTTAGGATTATCTTTAAACCTGTAAATGCCATAGACTTAAAGGTAAACTTTAAATCATAGACTGTAGAGGTAAAAATATACCAGGCATGACACTCTTAAAGTGTCTCATTTCAAGTAAAAATCTCCCTACTTAGAAAATAAAGACCTATTTAGAGATGTGATGGAGATGATATCAGATAGGATTAAAAGGTACACACCAAGTAACCATAGAATGTACTGTGTGCCAGTATGACTTGTAAAGGCCTAAATTTACTAACCAGGGAGATTGCAGGTAGATGGAACAATTGGGGATGTTACTCATAGCAACCAATCAGATTTAAGCTCTCAGTTTCAATTTACATACTGGAGGATGTGAACTCGAATCTGATTGGTTGCTATGGGCAACTTCCCCACTTTTCAATATCCCTGTTAATAAATATTTTTTTTTTTAATACAAATAATAGTTTTTTTATCCAAACTATTATCCTTATATCTTTCTAAACACCAGGCTGAACTAGAGGAGCTAGAGGGTATGTATGAAGAGGAAAAGGCTCAACTGGCAGAACTGAAAGAGAAGCTGGCTGTAATGGATGAGGAATATGTCCAAATTATGGAAGAAAGGCGCCTAGCTCAACTTAAGAAGGAGGAAGAAGCAAAGGAGCTGGCAAATAAGATTCAGGCCGCAACAGTTATCCAGGCACATTGGAAAGGTTTCCTGGTTCGGAGGACAATGAAATCTAAGAAGAAGAAAAAGAAAGGGAAAAAAGCAAGTGGAAAAGGAAAGAGCAAGAAAGGCAAAAATTAATGTGGGGGGTGGCCCACCATGCCTAGTTTGTAAACGTCCTTCAAATAGCTACAGTATAGGCTATGGTTTGTCAATCTCTTCTCTTCTAAAGATTTTTTACGCTGTATGTATGTAAAACATATTCTAGCAAATATTAAACATAAGATGCACACCATTTGTATTGTTTCGCCTTTGATAGACTTGTTTATATAAAGATGCATCTTTATATCTTTATAAACAACTACTTAAAATCTTCATTGTGACTACCAAACATGTTGTGTTACATAGTTGTAATCTATTGCCTCTTTGACAATAGTTTTTTAATTTTTTTACAGAAACTTACATTTCTATTCAGTTAATATATGTCGACATTGTGACCCAAAGTAAGTTATTTTACAGATACAGAACTGGAACCAGAATACCACAAGCCCTGCATTTGGCTAACCAAAGGCTTCTAATAATGTCAATATGCCATTAAACAGAATCTCCTACTGATGGAGGGGGACCACTTCCCAGTTTGTAGTAAATCCAGGGCTCGCAGTGGTATACAGGGGTATGCCATACCAGCACTTCTCCCACTAATGTAACAGAAAAAATCTCCATTGACTACCATTATTTTCTATGTTTCCATACCGTCACTTCTGAATGTCCATACCACCACTTCTAAATTTTCACTTCGACAACTGAGTAAATCCACATATAAAACCCTACCTGAAGCCAGTCCTTACTGTCCTATATACATCCCTCTCCCTCCGGGTACTATCGGTATGCAAACGACCCCTTCCTACCAGGTCGCCAAAAACGCAAGATCTTTAAGGAAGTCTGTGCTGTAACATACCTAACAGATCAATTATTCAACAATTACCACAAAGTGATTTCCTTTTCTGTCTTTAATAATCAGTTTGATGGCACCAAGCCAGTTGTTAACATGATATAAAGTAGGCACAAGAGTTTTAAATCAAGAGAGGAGAAATCGATTGATACACATGTCGATACATACATACGCACAAACACATTTTACCAGAAGCTCTGTGGTTTTCATTTCTCTGTACCTTCTGTTCTGACATTGTTGATCATTCATAACTATCATATCATCAGATGATGCAATACTGTTTCACATACTTAAACAGCATCAAGATATTGGCTTGACTGTCAGCTATCATGTGATCAACATAGATATTCAGGTAATAAACTTTCATCGGCAGAGTATACATTTAATTTAATGATCGCCTGTGTCTATAATGATTTATTATTTACATAGAAGGATACTGAAATGAACACTCACATTGAATGGTAATTGCTAATAATTTATCTCAAACAATCACACATTGCAGCTCACAAACAGTTTTATGACTTTGAGAGACATAAGCTGCAAAAATGTATTATGTATATTACACTGCACTAGTACAAGGCACTGCTAACAGTTTTGTGCATGATGCTATTGGCAATGTCTCACAAATCTCTTTAGGTCCAAAATAATTACCGTATTTGCCGGCGTATAAGACAACCCCCCC
>JABWIB010004010.1:19323-37387 GCA_016617825.1 Platyplectrum ornatum
GTTCATTCTTTCACTGCACTCTGGGGTCACAGGGGTATCTCTGAGGTAATAAACATCTAATGCTCTAAATCAGGCTTGTCCAACCTGCGGCCCTCCAGGTGTTGCAAAACTACAAGTCCCANCATGCTTTGTCAGNAATAAACTGTCTAAGCAGTTAAAGCATGATGGGACTTGTAGTTTTGCAACACCTGGATGGCCGCAGGTTGGACAAGCCTGCTCTATGGATAACCACCATAGGACCATGTATACAGCTAGTGGTTATCTATGGAGCATTGGATGTTTCATACCTCAGACAAAGATACCTGGCGTATAAGACGACCCCCCCACTTGGAGGCATGTTTTTCTGAGCTGAAAAGTAGTCTTATACGCCAGAAAATACAGTATTTTCTCTTAGAATTTCTACTTAAGGTACATGTAAAAGATAGACTGTGTTCACAAGGCATGGTGTAAGTATGAAAAAACACAGAAAATAAGCATTCATGAAACTATGCGGAGAAAATGGAGTAAACGAGTGTTGTGAACATACTGAGCAAACAATTGCACTTAAATGGCATCTATCTATGCACCACACACTCACAAAAAAATAATTAGTTGCTGTTTTCTATAAAGTTACTCTCAACTAGGGACAAAGTACCTTTACAGCATTTGAATGGTTCATTGGCAGAATTTAACCTTTAACAGAATAAATAAGTGATTGGACCCAGATGGACCGTGTCTTTCATATGGGCAATATACAAATTCCTAAGATCCAATGAGTACGACATAGAAGTCTGGATAGTACATAGACTGATTGGTGCACCCTTGTAGTACAATTTACACACTGCCCTCTCACACAGCGGAAACTTCCCACCCTGCTATCAGAAATGGTCCAAGGGTGGAACTCATGATCAAGAGCCATCCTGGGTAGCACTTACACATGTGGTGGCCATGTACCAAACCTAGACATTGGAATACACCCTGGTCCTGTATTATTATCTTGTTATACGTAGGCTAAAGAGTCTGGTTAATGTTAATTAAGCAAAATAAAAAGCAGAAATATAAGATGTTATCAGTTTATGTCACTGCAAAATGTGGAGTTCTGATGATTAACACAATTTGCTCAAAGTTTGGCTGCAAAATTGCTCATCTGCAATTCACAATATGGTCCAGTACAACATGTCATTTCCATGGTGGCCTTTCTGTTACTGAGCTTCTCCTTGCAGTAAGTCTTCCTGAGGAACTTGAGTACCGAGCAGTGTCCCTTCTGGGGGAGCTCCAGCAAGCTTTTGCACTGATTGGTGGATCGGTAATAGAAGGGCAACCACCTGAATCAGAATCACTTTCTAAAGGCTTCCAGAAATTTCCTTTCTCCTCATTTACCCTGAATGTGCTGGTTTTGGAATCGGGAGGATGTACAGCCCGGACCGGAAGCTGTCTGCCCTTTGGTTTGGAGCTCTGTGGATGTATTACTGGGGGTGGGCTCCACAGGAGAGGACGAATCCTGACAGTATCCTCTTTTTTTACCCATGGCGCTTCCCAACCACAGTCCTCCAACTTCTGTCCAAACAGAGATTCATCACAATAGGAAGGAGACTGGCTCTTCACCCTGTACAAGGAAGGCGTCAGCATTAGAGGTTTAATACCAAGAGATAATCAGCACATATGTGTCCCCATGAACTATAAAGAAAGTCCAAATACATTATTCTAAGGTTTAAGAACAAAAACTGGAGTGTGGGAGAATTATACTGAAAGCATTACCCTTAAATTATTTTAGAGACATAATGTGCATAACTGGAGAAAGACAACTTTTCTTATATTATTTATCATTTTCACCT
The DNA here is from genome assembly GCA_016617825.1 of Platyplectrum ornatum. Lineage (NCBI taxonomy): Eukaryota > Metazoa > Chordata > Amphibia > Anura > Limnodynastidae > Platyplectrum > Platyplectrum ornatum. The sequence goes on from JABWIB010004010.1 coordinate 21,138, forward strand.
ATATTGGGTCTTCTTTCGTGGAGTCCCTGTTGGAGTGCAGCTACTTCTGCCAGTCACACTGCCTGTTGTTGGCTTGTCCTCTTCTGGGCTATGAAAAGCAGCTTTCTCACCAGGAGTACCTGTGGTCCACTGAAGAGCTGGATCTATCTTACCGCCAGAGCTGCTAAAAAGGGTCTCATCCACAAAAGATTTAGCAGCTTTAAATCTGTATGCACTTCTGCTCTTTCTTGGAGGAAGGAAGGTGCGGTGACCAGTAACGGAGAGGTCCAGAGACATATCTGCATTAATCCGGCCTGGAGAAAGCACAAGTGATTCACATAAGGTTGGGGTCAGAAGAAACAGAAGAAACATGTATCGAAAAGTTCACCAATGCATAATTTATTTTAAATATTCTCATCCCAATGTCTTCTGTACTGTCCTTCCCCTCCCTCAGCATGTAAGTTCTCACAAGCAGGGACCCCCAACCTCCTTTTACCTCCTTCCTCCTGTCTTTATCCAATGTAATACATTATACACAACCCTTAGTTATTATTCTGTACCCTCTTGCTATGTATGTATTACATGTTTTATTACTGTATGCTAAACGCATTGTACCTATCTATATGGAATTTCATGTCTGTTATTGCATTGTATACCATTACACTTTACCCCATGCTATGTATGTACGTACGTACGTTCACTACACAGTGCTGCAGAAACTATGTAATAATAATAATATTGCAAGTCTGGATCTGGTGCTATGCCATGGCGTGTCATGTAAATACACCACACATGAGAGCAGGTCATCTCCAGGGGTGTGCAGGACGCTCTTACCTCTTACTGCTCATATATAGAAATAATTGATAATAAAGCAGAGCACAGCTCCTGTGACTCCAGCTCTGGCTTCCATAGCAATACTGCAAACAACCGCAGCTTGGACTCATCCAATGGTTCAATGAAATAATAGGACAATGCCCCGGGTGTCAGAGACTAGGACACCCCCTCCTAGGCCGCTCAGGGCACAGCTTCTATTGTGACCAGTCGCTCCTACAGATCGGGAGAACCAAATAACAACAGACACGGAAAGAAGGGATCTGTAGCACCCCTACTCAGCTGGACGCCATGGTACAATCCAGGAAGTTGCGCACAGCCGCTTCCGGGTGTGCACTGTGGGACACGTGTGTGGGGGGTTCCTGGCAGTGAGAAGCGTGAGCTTGGTAATAGGGCAGCGACTGGCATCAGGACAGTGCTCGAGGTGACAGATAGCGGGTATGGCTCAGAAGAAGCGCAAGGGATCGCGGACGCGCAAGGCACACCATGACCGAGCCGGGGATGACAGCGACACGGGGGAGTTCGATGTCAGTGTCGGGGTGCCTGAGAAGGATGAAGTGGTAAGATATGGCTCGGGGCCCCTGTCACCCACGAAAATGACCGATATCCATTGCTCAAATCCAATCATAATAGAATTACTATGGTGCAATCCATCCATTAGTCATGTAGGGGGAAGTGATGTGTGTGTGTATGTGTACATGTGTATATATATATATATATATATATATATATATATATATATACACACACACACACACAATGGTCAAAGTGGAAATTTAGAAGTGATGTATGGAAACAGGAAATAATAGAAGTCAATGGAGACTTGAAATGTTTCCATTACATCAGTGGGAGAAGTGCCAGTATGGCATACCCCTGTATACACCCCCATTTCAACATATATATGTATGTGTGTGCGCGTGTGAAAAGTGCCATCTCCCAAATCCATGATTTCCACTCATCTGTCTGGCTTTGGTTTCATAGAGTGATTGCGGGTTTTCACTTTATAGACGACTCATTTTTCAACTGTAACAAGAGCTGCTGTTATTGTTGAGCTGTTCTCATTAGATGGGTAAAGCTGAGGTATATATTTAAAGGACAAACTATCAAGTTATTATTTCTCTCAAAACATTTGATCTAATCCTGTGTACCACAAAACAGTGGTGCTCGTACCCCTGGTTAAGAACCTCTGTTTTATAGCAATCTAAAAATGAAGCAGATATGTGCAACCAAATAAGTAAATTCATATTGTTTCATTTCTTCCTGCAGCATCTTCCATCATTTCCAACAGTTGAGGGCGGATCAGACACAGAACTGGACACTAGACAGATGGTCCGAGCCCAGAACAAGAAGAAAAAGAAGTCTGGGGGGTTCCAGTCAATGGGTGCGTGCATATCGATAATGAAGACACATAATACCAGAGAATGTTAATTGACTTTTCTGGAAAACATATTGAAATTGTTTCAATTCCCTCAGGGCTAAGTTACCCAGTCTATAAAGGAGTGATGAAGAAAGGGTACAAGGTACCAACGCCTATTCAAAGAAAGGTGAGGCTACCACCATGCACTAAGTATTGCAATCTTGCAATGACAGCCTGTAGACCTAAGTGACGTGTTCTCTTCTTACAGGTTATCCCTGTCATTCTGGATGGCAAAGATGTGGTAGCTATGGCTAGGACTGGTAGTGGTAAGACCGCTTGCTTTCTCATACCCATGTTTGAAAAACTGAAGGCTCACAGTGCACAGACTGGAGTACGGGGTCTCATCTTGTCACCCACAAGAGAACTAGCACTGCAGACACTCAAATTCACTAAAGAGGTACAATACATGGTTACACATGCTTTTCTTTATATGTTTTGTCTCTTCTGATGGGTCCATATGTCTGAATATACATGTGTTGTTTTGTCAGCTTGGGAAATTTACTGGTTTGAAGACTGCACTTATCTTGGGAGGAGACAGGTAAGATAGCTCTCCGTCACTGTATTTAATTATATGCACTAGTTGTGAGTTACACTCTCCCCTGCCCTAATATTTTGTTTTCCATTTGTAGCATCAAGAGAATAAGTAGTAATGTAATAGCAAGACATTAAATTCAAAAGTAACGTTAAAAGAAAATGTGTCTGAATGTTGTGTTGACTTGATTGAGTACTTACAATACACTGAATGTATAATTTAGATACATTCTAGTGATCATAGCCATTTCACAAATATTACTACACGACCTGTATAAAAGACTTAACTACGATAAGGCAAAACTCAACTACACAAATGTGCTAATTTTATTGAAAAACAAAAGTATATTTTGTATCTGTTATTGTAGGTATTGGTGATATATTATTGCTGCTTAGTAACATTTTAGATTGTTTTTTATTACTGATTTTATTATACACTGATTCAACACTATAATTTTCTTCTTCTAATTCTTCTTTAATAGAATGGAAGATCAGTTTGCTGCTCTGCATGAAAATCCAGATATGTGAGTGTTGTTCCACTACCCGCTGTAGATTTTATTATTTCTTTAGACTACTTTTTGTTACATCATTTCACATGCTCTCTTTTGTTTCCCACAGAATTATTGCTACCCCTGGTCGCCTGATGCACGTGGCTGTTGAAATGAATCTTAAACTTCGGAGTGTTGAATATGTTGTATTTGATGAAGCTGACAGGTGTGTACATTTATGCGCAGTGTTTATTCCCTGAGCCATAACGTGTAAACATTTCCCACTCCCTCCTTTATCTCTTTGATAGGCTCTTTGAGATGGGCTTCGCTGAACAGCTGCAAGAAATTATCGCTCGTCTTCCAGAAACCCGTCAGACCCTGCTTTTCTCTGCCACCCTCCCCAAGATGCTGCTCGAGTTTGCCCGAGCAGGTAAGCTGAAAGAGATGTAGGCTGCACCTAAAGCACTTTTATTAGTATACTTACAGCCCACTTTAAATCAGTCTCCTTTTGGAGTATTTTCTATGTAATTATTGTTCATTTCTTTCCCCCTACAGGTCTCACTGAGCCCGTGTTAGTCCGCTTAGATGTTGAATCAAAGCTAAGTGACCAGCTGAAGGTAACGTCTTGTGACTAGAGCATTGATTAATAGATACCATGTATTGTTGCCAGATCTTGGTATTGATCAGTTTTCTATCTTGATTTTATTAGCTGTCATTTTTCCATGTGCGAGCAGAGGATAAACCTGCTGTACTCCTGCATCTCCTGCGCTGTATTGTGAAGCCCCAGGAGCAGACTGTCATCTTTGTAGCTACTAAACACCATGCCGAGTATCTAAAAGAGGTAAGAATCCTTTTTCTTTTACTGTTAAGTGTCCCAGTTTGTTCAAATGGTCTCTTCTTGCTATACTATGCTTATCCTTTCCACTGAAAATATAGTCTGATTTATAAAGTGTTTTTATTCTGTCTATTCAGTTGCTGGACATGCAGGGTATCCCCTGTTCTCACATATACAGCGCTCTTGATCAAACTGCTAGAAAAATAAACCTGGGTCTGTTTCTGCATGGAAAAGTCCGGGCTCTTTTAGTCACCGATGTAGCTGCTCGAGGTATTGACATACCCATGTTGGACAATGTCGTCAACTATAATTTCCCACCCAAAGCCAAGCTCTTTTTGCATCGTGTAGGTAAGATGTCAAGGGGTTTTTGTGTAGTATGTCCTTATGTTATGTTTTGTCTAGTATTACTGCATTTGATCATTGCATTCTTCTAATCAGGTCGTGTGGCAAGAGCTGGTCGGAGTGGCACAGCTTATTCTCTTGTGGCTCCAGATGAAACAGCCTATGTGTATGACCTTCACCTGTTTCTTGGGAGGCCCCTGAAACTGGCAGGAGATGTACAGACTTGCACAGGTACATCTAATGTTCTAGTGTAGTTAATGCAAACCAGAAAAAGGAAACAAGCAGCAGAACTCTTTATCACCACATTTATTAACCCTCCATACAGATCCAGAAACAGACGGGATTCTGGGTCGGGTACCACAGAGTTTGATAGATGATGAAGATGCTTTGCTGATCACAGATCGGGAGAGATCTCTGGAGCTACAAAACCTACACCGTGTCGCAGAGAATGCTTACAAACAATACAGCAAGTCCAGATCAGCACCCGCTCCAGAGTCCATAAAACGGGTCAGAGATGCGAACTACAGCCTTCTGGGTGTTCACCCTCTCTTCTGTGAGTGTTCTTGGAGATCCCTTTGACAGCTTTATTAGTGTTACTGTTTATTTTACTCATCCCTTGTGGGTTTTACCATTTATTATTTGCACATTTCTCAGTGTTCTTTAGTTTTCTCAGCATTTTATTGGCAGGATATTATCAGTGGTTTCCTCTGCAGCTAGAAATGTGATGTCCTGTGCTTATAGAACTAGGTATATTTGTAGTAGTAAAGTACCTTTTATTTTGGAAATGCCATTGCATGCTTTGACCATTTGGATTTTAGATTACCAAGCATTATTATTGACTGATCCTAATTAGGAGTATGTAAAGTATATGTGACACTGACTGACTGCATAATCCAATTGATAATATTATGATAAACTGTGTTTCTAGTACAGCTATCGCTTTTTCTCTGGGGAACGGAAATATGGTTTATGTGATATTGCAACTAGTGCTCAAAGTGGACCGGTGTACCTGTGCCCCACTAAGCTCCACTCCTTGTATAAGCCCTGCCACCTCCAGACCCTCCAGCTCTCATTGGGGTGCCGCGGAATGTTGTTTCCAACGTGGTGCCATGTTGATAGTATTACTTAGAAGCAGAATTTTACATCTCGTATAGGAGATAAATAAGATTTCATATCAACCTGAAGTATTTGTCTTTTCTTTAATAGTTATTACTCTATTCTGACTCTAAAACTTAAAAATTAGAAATTATTATGTCTTAGGGGTGCCTTGAAAAATTATGGAGACCCTAAGGGTGCCTCGACTGAGAGTTTGGGAACCACTGCAATAGGCAATTATTTTAACATACGAAAGTACTATAGTTAGACTTTTTAGTAGGCATTTTACAAATGTTTCATGTTGCTACAATGGTTTTCTAAACAGAATGGAGGTATACTACAAAGAGTAAGAGAGACGATGAAAATATCTAATATGCCATTTCCTTCCCAGGGTCTCGTCTTGGTGGAGAAGAAATGCAGAGATTGAAGTTTGTGGACAGCATTAAATCTTACAAATCTAAAGCGGTTAGTCATATCACATTTGAAATGTAATACACTAATCAAAAAGTTCATGAATCTAGTCCATTAACTACAACTTACTCTCATTGGACTAGGTTTGCATACTATTGAACAAGCAAAACCATGTAGAATTGCAAGGGGGAGGGGGTTAAAATGAATGTTAGTGTGTGCATGCAGGGAGAATACTTTATTGTTGCATTTTGCACACATACTGACCAGTGTTACTGTTACACTTTTATTAGACTTGGGCAAGGAATCATCATCTAATAACAATTGCAACAAATAAAATTTATCTCCCCAGCAATTCAACATAGTTTAGCTCGTTGTACTTATAAGTTCAACAGTACGGAAGTCTGGATCCAATCCATTACCTTGACTAACAATGTGGGACTGGATACAGGCTTTTTTGATCACTAGGGTAGGTGGGGTAGGTAAAGTATGTGCGAGCACTTTATTCCCAAGATAAATCTAAAAGTAGACTGTTCTGGGCCTAAATTTACTAAACAGGGAGATTGGTTGCAGTGGACAACATCCCCATTTATCAGATTCAAGCTTTGTTTCATTTTACATATTGGAGTGGGGATGTTGCCATGGGCCCTGCTTAGTAAATTTAGGCACTGGTATCAATTGCAGGGCTGTACGGAATTGGAAGTGGAAACATGTGGGATGGAGTTAGTATGTTTGTGGGGATTTTTTTATTATTATTATTATGTTTTGTAAATGGCTTACTTGTGCTAGGAAACATCATCTCAGTGTGGATGTTTCAGTATTCTACAATTGTAAAAGATCAACATTAGCAATGTGTTTTTTATAGGTGCTGTATTAACACATTTGTGTTTTATATTCTGATATTAATGATCATTTTCCATAACCAGACCATCTTTGAGATTAATGCCACCAACAAGACCCCTGCAAGTGAAGTGATGCGAGCTAAACGTAATCGGGATTATAACGCCATTACCAAGTTCCAGCGATTGCAGGATGACAAAGCAAGTACTACTGTGCAGTCTCATCCCAATATCCCAGTCATCCAGGATGAGAATGAAGAAGACATGGAGGTAACCAGCATACCTAGACACCTTTTATGTGACAGCATCCGTGAGAAATGCCCGGTCTAAGTTTTCATTTAACCATTCATCAGGGAGTCTTCTCACAAGTTCTTGGCAAGAGGAAGAGGAAAGACAGAAATGATGATGATGAAATCAGAAAGAAGAAAAAAGAAGGCCCTTCTCAGGACAATGAATTCTATATCCCATACAGACCAAAGGACTTTGACAGTGAAAGAGGGTAAGACATGAAAATAAAAGCAGTTAATCTACNTATGATTTATATAGTTCTTTAGCATTGTCCAGAATATTGGATTACTTTCTGATGTTTATACACAGGTTGAGCATTGCAGGCAACAGCTTTGAGCAGGCAGCAGCAGGTGCAGTGATGGATCTGCTAGGTGACCAGACTGAGGACCTCTCAAAGACTAAACACATCATGAAATGGTGAGTTTAGAGTGAATAGTCTAAAAAATAAAAATATAAATATGACCCATTTCATGTCCTTTGTATGGATATTACAATTGCCTCTCTTATGTTAGGGATCGTAAGAAGAAGAAGTTTGTGGGAGCAGGAGGACACCAGGATAAGAAGAAAATAAGGACAGAAAGTGGCCGACTCATTAGCAGTTCATACAAGAAAAACATGTATCCTTTTCTTGCACTTACTTACCAAAAAGTTACACTGTTTCTTAGGAACTCCTTTTTGGAACAGTAAAAACACCCTTGCAGCAAACAGGTGATATTTCCCTGCATCAGCCTTTTTTATTTTATTTACCTGTCCCATGGTAAACTTCCCAATATTAAAATGTTATGAATGTGGATGATTCCGCTTTACTCCTTAACAATGTTTAGATATGAGGACTGGAAGAAGAAATACAAAATTGATGATCAGGACTCTGAGGAGGAGGAAGAAAGACAGTCAAACCGACAAAATAGGAAGGGACGAGGTATGTCATGTGCATAGTAAAGCTACATATAGTAGAATATATATGAATACTCATTGCCTTGGATCAAACATATATTTATGAATAAAATGGCCATACAGTAAATCTATATCCTGTAGTAAAATATTATTATTATTTGTGGTAGGGCTCTTAAAGGCTGCAAACTTTATCCAAAACCAACAGTTATGGTTATGGCACAGGACATTAGTCAGTATATTTTGTAAAGCATTTTTATTGGAGTCCTGGTAAAAAATTATATGTAGGCCATCAACAATCCTTTTAATAAACTATCCACAGTAACCACACAATCTGTCTTTCATTTTCAAAACTGTTAAATTCTGTAGCTGACAAAAAGAAAGTTGTAAATGTGTAATGTGAGTTGTCCAATGCCCTCTGACAGGTGGACGCAGTGGCTCCCGAAGTGCTCCTCGGCAAGAAGGCACAGGGCCTGCACGCAAGCCCCGTTCTGAGCTACGCAACAAGCAGCAGATCCTCAAACAGAGGAAAGCAAAAGAAAAACAGCTTTTCTTACAAAAGGGTGGACTGAAAAAACTGAAAAGCAAGACCAGGCAGAGGGTACAGGAGATGAAGAAATCTGCTTTTGGCAGGGGAAAGAGCAGTGGATTTAAAAAAGGAAAGATGAAGAGAAGGACTTAAGAGATAACGGCCAACGGAGGAATGTCTATATCTGCTGCCCTAATTCAGTCTGGAGAAGGAGGCTCTAATGCTGATCTATTCGCTGTTTCATTAAATTATGGTACAAGCCAAGCCTGATTTGTAGGTCCTCCATGGATATTTAAAAAAAAAAAAATCTATAACCTATTTCAAAGCAACCTTTCCATTTTATACATCTGTAGCTCTGATTCAGCTGCTTCTCCTACTGAATATTGGGTATGGATTACAAAAGATAGGAAATTATTTTGAATATGTATATAAAATATTAAATACATTTGTCCTTAATATCTGTGTCTACAATATTTACAGTCATGACTTATATATACTTACAGAAAAATGGAAACATGTAGAGAAGAACTGGCCAAATTAAACATGTCAAAGTCATTTTATGATTTTACAGACAGGGAGTGACACTAGAGAAACACTAGTGAGCTGCATTAAAAATACTGAAAACAAACCCATTGCTTTCACAATATCTAAAAATAAAATAATATCCTATTGTAAAAAGATGTATTGTAAATATTACTTTTTAGGCAGCATATAAAGTTGATTCCTTCTAATGCTATACAACATAAGACACATGGATTTTAATAGACTGTCAGGGATTGTCAACATTATTGCCAAGACCAAAAAGGTGCAAAAATTGTGGTGCATCTATCTTTATCATGATCCATCCCTGCAGATTGGTCAGAAGGCATGATATAACCATATAACCATGATATAAACACAATAACTTTGGCCTGCAAGCTTGTCCCCCGAGTTTTTCCTGTTTTCCTGTAATGCGTCAGTTGGTAGAAGGTATAGCTGGAGTGTGTGGAGTAGGATCAGCCTTCTTTAAATCCTTGTATATGGCATCTAGATCCATAAAGCAGACCTTTATCTAAATGAAAAATAAGGTGCTGTCAGGTTTCAGTTAGAGGTTGACGGAAAATACTGTAAATTAAGAGAATGGGCAGATTTACAATTGGTCAAACCTATGTTGGATTTCAGCGGCATTCTAATTCAATTTAATCCTACACATGAAGGGAGGAGACTTTGGTTATTGCACAAAGCTACTGTCCAGCATTACTTTATTTTACACTATATACACTTCCTTTACGCCATTATTTACACTAGCTGCCGCTCTGTGGGGCGCTTTAATTGTTCAAGGACTGTTTCCCATCTCTTGTGGAAGCCAGAGAGACAAGTATTTTTCCCTTACGTGTGTTTTATTTATTTTTTATTTAAGGGGTAGCAACACAATGATCCCAGCTCCTGACATAAAACTCTGCTAGCCAGGGACCTTTGTATAGGAGGTCTCTCCTTCAGTTCTGTGTCCTTCCAAATTAATGAAAGCATTTAGGTATGTTCCACACACTGACATATAGCAGCTGCCGACTACGTTCAATCCAGAGAATAAAATGTAAAAATGTGTAGTGTGTCTGTGTATTTATTCATTTTTACATTTTCAATGTACTCGGTGTGAGTACTGAGCCAGTTTTTTATGAATGTAAACCACGTGAACATTGGAAGCAGAAAGTACAGGGGTTACGGCTATGGAAGGCAATGTATTAATTAGTGTATAAGGACTATACAAAAATCAATGTTACAAATAATTTACAAAGAAACATTAATATTAATGCAAACACTATGGGCCAGATTCAATTCCATGTAATATGTGCTTCCCCATGGAGGTGTTAATAAAACGCTGCAATGTGTGGCTACTGTAACACACAGGAATAAGTGTGATTCACACGTTTTCCCTGTCTTTGCTCTAAATCAGGCCCTTTTAATGTAATGCTGGTTTAAGACTACATAGACAGTGGTCACTGATTATTGTGAGACACTTTACATTTTGGGAAGTATTATATAGTAATTTCATTCGGCAGACTATTGTTTTAATTGAGCCTTAAAGTTATTTCATTGATTCTATGTATTAGTTGTGCACTCCTATTTAGTACCCTTACGGCTTATCAACAGTTGCACATACATCTTTTTTTAAGAGCAAAACCATGTTGCAATGCGAGAGGAGCAAATTAACTAATTATTTTGCATGCAGGGGAAATAATATGCTTTTGCTCAGAGATCTCATATACTAAATAGCTTAATGCATAATCCAGTGGTTCCCAAACTGTGTGCCTAGGCTCCCTGGGGTGCCGTGACGCTGTCATTGGGGTGCCGCAAAATGTTTTTTTACAACGTGGTGCCACATTGCTAGTGTTACTTAGAAACGCAATTTTATGTCTTATATAGGAGCAACATGGGATTCAATATCAACCTGAAGCATCTCTGCCTTTACCTAAATAGATATTACACTATTTTGACTCCAAAACTTAAGAAATTAGAATTTATTTTGGCTTCGAGGTGTCTTGAAAAATTATGGAGGACTCTAAGGGTGCCTTGACTGAGAACGTTTGGGAACCACTGGCGTAATCTGTAAATTAGAGTTGAGCTAGGAAACATCAGGATTTCAATGCTTCTGAGAACTATAAAGGTCACTGCACAGACCTAATCGTATTATATATCAATGTGGTCCAGCTTAGAGGTGCAAGTCTACCTTTTTATATACACACTAGAAGAAAAGAAAAAATGACTCCCTTATCAGGTAGTCAGTACTCAAAATGGTTACCATGCACACCCTTCATTTTTATACCAAATAACGATAGACTTTTCCATGCCCATATATACCAGGTCTGAAGCGAATATTTCAAAAAATACATCTTTACTCTTCAATGCTTCTGGTCTGCATTAGGCTATTTGTTTTACCTGTTTTCTAGTCTTACCGTAAACACAGAAGAGTGCAATAACCCTGACTCAAGGAAGATGCTAAATAAGTTCTCTACCATTCTTTGTGTACATCCTCAAAGGTGTATAAATGTCTATATATGTAAAAGTGCATTTTGCAATACCTTTTCAAGCTGGGCCTCCGTATCCTCTATGGACACATCACTTTTGATATGCATCTGTTTTGTTATTATTTGGAAAAGATTCAGAGTTGCCATCCTAATGCTTCCCAAGCGTAATGTGTTCTCCGCTGCTGTGTTCTGGATTTGTGCCCAGTGGGACTCCTGCAAAGATGTCATGTTACAAAAGTTCACAGAAGCAATTAAATGTAGATCAACGGCAAATTAAATTATTATAAATTTTTCATGTTTCTATTGTTTTTAACCAATAAAAGGATATGCATATAGTTTAGCATTTTCTATTGTACTAGAATCTGTACTAGTTTACCCAGGTACAGGCAATCTGTGTTAGTGCAGGTTTTATAAAACTACAAATAACATCATGCTTTGCAAGTTATTAGCTATGCCTATTCCATTGGAGCATGCTGGGACGTGTAGTTTCACGAGAGAGTGGCTTCCCAAGTACTCAAGATTGATACATCACCAAGAATTTGGTCCAAAGCACAAAGGATTTTGAACTAAACATTGCTTGGATTCGATGCATAGTTTGTTCTACTGTGTTCCAAGATCCCCTTGCAGTGACTTTAAAGGTTCATTTAATTAGGTTGTCACTGAATACACTATATTTTTAGAACAAAAGGTTCTAAAAGTGTGATTTCTAATAAAAAAAACAATCTGGATTTAACCAGTTATTTAAAAGTGCTATATCTCGGAATAAAGACCCTGTATAAAATATTATTTAAAGATGGCTAACGCCTATTTAATTGGACGGACCATACCCATTCCAGAACCACAGCTCTTGCTTTCTCAAGATGTCCTTGTAGATCAGCCATCTGGTTATTAAGCTCTAGGATCTGGCTATGCGCCTCTTCCTGGTAATGCAAAAGTCGCGCTTTTTCTTTCTCAGTCTCTTCCTGGTGCTCTAGCTCCTGTTGCAGCAACTTGTCTTGTGTGTCCATTAGTGTGTTAAACCGGTCAATCATTTCCTGTACTTCTTGAAACTAAAGAAAAAAACCGCATAAGTGTAGAGGGGTTAAATTATGTGTGGCGGAGCAAAACACAAATCTCAAGATCAATCTCAGTGTCCTGCTCCACCAACCCCCAAGAACTGTCTAAATCAGGCCTGGGGCCTCGGATGCTGAGGATAGGCTTGTGCGATAGGCACCCAGCAGGCCTCAACCCTCAAGTATTCGACTAAAGAGATAGCCTACAGACAGTCAGATACTAGATCGGAAATCATCCTGGAACAAAGACAACAATAGCACAGGGGTATAACTCTACGCGGGAGAAGAGAAGGCCAGGAAGACCCGCTAGAAGACGTCAGGGCCAGAGCTGGATTAACAACGGGGCTAATGAAACTTTGATAAACAGAACTTGCGGCAGATTTGGAGTGATGGGTCCATACCTCCTCAGTCCTCTCTAGCACTTTCTGCAGATAGTGTTGGTACAGGCTGTTCTTCTCTTGCCGTTGCAGCAGCCTCTCCTTGCGGGCTTGCAGCTGCATATTGTCTGCCTGCAGACGAATAAATTCCCTTTCCTTCTGTGCTGCTAGCTGCCGTTCCTCGCCAGCTTTACGCAGGGCGCGCTTCCGCTTTGAGTCATTCTCCTGCGGGAGATCATTCATGAACAGGTCTATCACAAAGCATACTTTCATCTGATGGCAAAATGATTACAAGACTTCAATCACTGAAAAGAACAGGGACTTCTAAGAGCACGCCCTGGAATGTGTTTGGTTTATAACAACTTAGGGTCTTGGAAAAGATAAAAGGCAAGGATTTGTTAAAGTATTAGAAAACCGGTTATAATACAATAGCTTTACTGTATATACAGCAATTCAATAATGAGATAATGGAATCTTCACAGGAACTTTAGCTATATGAATTAGTAATTGAAGTTAATAAAAACTAGCACACATAATTGGCAAAACTGGCAAAATAATGAGCAAAACAACCTATTTTACAGTTATTTAACCAGGGAATCAGTGTGTGTACTGTGCCTATCATTTACAATCTTTATTTCTTGTGGCGCACACTGTTAGATCCTGTGCTAGATAAAAGATATGTTTAAAAAAATACAAAGACTTTCAGTTACTAGCTTATTTACTTGCTTCATATTAATAATAAAACAAACATTAACTCATTTATTGAAAGTGATGCCGTGATCATCATTATGATCCTAATCTCTGTGGAAATTATTCCCATCTCCTGCTAATTAATATAGGCTTTAAATGCATTTATTCCAAAGCTAAAATCAATCCTGCCATATTCAACTGGATGTCCCAAATCTACTCAAAAACGTAATGTGTTTTCCTGCCAGTATCACCTCCCTAAAGTTAATGGACCGGATACAGACTTTAGCAATTCCAGTGTTCGGTGAACCAATTGATGTAATTGTTTAAATAAGTATGCTGTGACCCACACTATACAGATTCACTATGCAGACCACTTTCTCTGGAAGTAGAGGAAGCCACACAATTCTTAAATGCATGGTGGGTGTGGAGGTCTGGGGCCTGGGTGCCTGTGTGGGTACCCCCCTGTATCCAGATCCCTAAAGAACACAGATAGATTTTGCTTTCGACATCCATATACAGGCTGTGTAAAATAACACATATTCTGCAGTTTGGAAGCAGTCATTGTTACTCTCTCTATATACCATGTGTGCCCTTGATATTACACTTGTCCTGTGTTATCTTGACAATCCAATAACTTTTTTTTTTAATGACTTTTGTAAACTAATTATTTCCCTAGACTTTTCCATCTAGAATTCATTTTGAATGATAAAGTATGCATTCCTTTTCCAACGATCCTCATCAATGCCCCTCTCTAATCACCTCTCTCCATAGTTAAAGCTCCACCTATAAAGCCCTCAGCAATCCTTCATTTCATTGATAACCACCCCAGGCACTGGAAGATATAATCCCCCAACTGCTATTATGTATGGTTTTCCCCAGTGACCACTCACACACTAGAAACTTGAAAATATTTCATTAAATAAATATCCACCCCCAGAGTTCCAGTCTCTTATTGCCAGTACCAGAGTTCAGTGAAGATTATAATAAGTAACGGAGATAAAGACACAGAGTGGAGAGGATAGCACATGGTATGTAGCATTACTGTTAGATATACTACTTTATTTGGTCCTAAAGCCTACAAATCCAAATGATAAGAAAAAAAACTCCATCACACTGACACGTCCTATTTTATACAATTGCCTCGCTGCCCCATGTACCTTCAGGAACTTATCAAATTTGAACAAGGAATCTTTTAATTTCTCTTCTTTATACTCCAACTCAGCCCGGCGCTGCTGCAAGCTCTCTGTTTTCATTTGAAACTCCTGCAAGAGAGAAGACAGGCGGAGAATCAGATGGAGTTCTGTGATGAAAAGAAGACAGACAGGTGTATGTGGAGTACAGGGATTGATAAGATATGCACAAAAAACCCTTTGAGGGGAAACGCGTGGCATGTCTGTGACTAACCACCTGCCTAATATCAACCCGTGCTCCATCAGTACCATCCTGGCACTGACTAAACACCAGTCTCCGGCTAATACACTCGTACCTGGACATTCATTAGCATGTGGCTAATACCACCATTAAGCTGAATAAGCATATTATCATCTACTTGCACCCCAAGGACTGGGGAGACCTGGAGTGATCCAACTATCAGTCAGTCAACCCACACTATACCAGATACTTTGGCTCAACAAATCACCATCACTGCCTGGATATACAGCTTTATTACAACTATTGCTGAACTCTAAATAATTTCCTTCTACCATCTATTTTGACTATAATTGCACGTTCTCAAGCTATCTACAGCCAATACTGTTACATATAGACTATCATATCAAGTAGATCACAGCTGAACATAAATCACCATTTCTCCATATGGAGAACTTCAAAATTTAGGACTACCTCTCTGTGGGGCCCCCAAAATATATTGTGCTCACCCCTTCCCGATCCCCTCATTTAAATCATAGTTTCCCAAAGTAGTCTATATAGTACCTATATGCAATGCAATAACTATATTATAAAGCACAATCAGGGGAAATGACAGGCTATGGACGCATATTATGCTACTTCACACTTCAGCACTTTAATCCCATACCAAACATATCAGATCTACAAAACCAGTAACTCCATGGGGAAGCATTATACCACTGGTGCCATAGTTTTTACATGACACAATTAAATGTCTTTTAAAAACTTCAATATGAAATGAATTATTATTAGAGCAATTTAGAAGACAGACTGTTTGTGTGTACATAAAAAAAATCGATTCAGCGTTCACCTCTTTCTGGGAGTTTAATGCCTGTTCAACTTCAATCACTTCTCGCTTTTTCTCTAAAAGACGTGTAGCTGGCGTCAGGAAGTCATCCTCCCGATCTGGCATTCGCCTATTCACAATAATATAAAATAGACACAGAAGATCCAAAACATATGTGAGTCTCAACTACATGTATGTTTAATCAGTAGCAGTTAACATCCGAATATCTGTCCACATATGGAAAGATAACATTAAGCATAATATTCTGATACAAATAAAGCTATCATATGTACTGTATGTAAATGTGTTACAGAAGAAGTACATGGAGATGTATGATTATCTAATAAAGAATCAATACTAATAAAGATCAATAATGAACAAACACTCCAGGCAGATCTTGGGCACACATGCACTGCATATACTAGTATCATAGCATGTATGACATACAGGGTGCACTGT
>JABWIB010004012.1:18563-29280 GCA_016617825.1 Platyplectrum ornatum
AGACAGACAGACAGACAGACAGATAGATAGATATGAAATATATAGATAGATAAATAGATAGATATGAAATAGATAGATAGAATTGTAATTTAACAATATCTGTTGAATTGTCTTAGACTTTTGTTTCTTTCTATGTATAGCTGCTCCTTTCATCAATGTTAAGGCTCGAAGGAGAGGTATATTAGAAGCTGCTGTTGGCCAGAAAAGTTATCGACTTGGAGTTAAAGTGAGAGCGTTCCCATCCCCTGAGATTACATGGTGAGTATGTTATTTTGATGATATTTTATATGATACATATGCTTAGTAAATGTTTTTGCATGAATTGTGCACAATATTACCCATCTTCCTCTCTTTTTTACTTCTTCAATTTGTCCTCTACTCTAACATGTGAGATTTGTACCTTGTATTGTTACCGTCCTTGTGAAACACTACTATGATTTCCGTACAATACTATGCAGTCGGCCTTTCCTTTCATCCCTTTAGTGAGTCATGTCCTCTCACAGGGATCGCCAGACTATATTTATGCTGTGTCTTTTTTATGTACAACCTGCTGATTCAACACTTTTATGGAGCTGCTTTGCCAAGTCACTATTAATGCAATGCACAATGAACATTTTTTCCGCTCATTTTTCTGAATCGTTTCTTTTAGTGTAGTAAGTCTATCCAATTCAGTCAGATCCAGATATTAAAGGAACCAAAGAAAAAGATTTGGATCAAGCGATCAAGTCCCACTGTCCAATCATCCATTTGTACACATTTTCACCACTCACATAGACTGGCTCCCAAAAGTCAGGGTCTAAGTTTTTTAACTGATACTGTACATTAGCTAAGAGACAATAGCTGCTAGTGAACTCAGTCTCACCCCTGTGTGAGAAATGTCAATCTTAATGGGTCTGGACACACACTGTTCAGTTACATTGATCATTGAGAATCAGATGTTTGGATTGACCTCCTGTAGTATAAATGACTGTTGTGTTTTCTCAGATCATTCCACCTGAATACTTGCATAAATTCCCATTAGATTTTAAATAAAATAAAACACTGTATATTTTGATGGTAACCAATATAAATTGTCATTTCGGAGTAGGGAAGGTTACATTTAATGATTCATAACTGGTCATTAAGGCTACTGAAGGACTGCTCCACCAAGTCCCAGGAGATTGGGCAGAAACCCTTAGACACCACCAGATCAGATGGGCTTACTGGCCACTGGACAATTCTCTTGCCTTTGTCAAGAGTCTTTTCCAACCCGAGACAGCATTCTGCCATTCAACAAATACATTGCTAATGATGGTCATTAATTATGTTTTATAATACCCTAATCTTCGTCATCATCATTGTGCAGCAATTTTCTCCCCTTAAGATTTACCTAAATTATCTATTGTAGCGAGATTTTGGCAGTAATGGCTTTATTAATGAACAATGCTATCAGAGGCGCTGATCTAAAGTTTACCAGCGCTGCGACTGGCTTAAAGTATAAAACCTGAACAAAGGTTTGATGATCTGATTTGGAAAACACAGTGAAGGTGAATGGTCTCCTTACTTTCAGTTCCTGAAATAGTAAGGGAAGACAATTCATTGTTGATGTTGTTCTAAGGTCATGGACTCTTTTTCCCACAAGGTTCTGCTGCAGTGAAGGTATTCCAGTTCACATGATATTATTTGTTCTGAACAATTAATGATGTTTTTCCTGTCCTTTACATAATTGAAATACAAGAGCTACTAATGGCTTTTTATCAAGGTCTCTCTCATACCCCGCCTGGAGTTGTTCTGTATCGACTAAATTATTAATTGTAGTTATGCAACGTCAAACGTGCTTGCCATTCTCTTCTGACNCCCCTCTATCTGTCGTCTTCGAGGGCCCCTCGCAGCAGTAATCGCCCCCCTTTACTGCAGTACCCTACTGCTATCCCTCACTACTATCTCTAGCATTGTACATAGCTGACATTAGATAAACCCTTATATCAACTGGTACAGAAAAGTCATCAATAAACATTATATAAACCTTTACATACTTTAAGCTATATGGAGGTTGACACCTTGGTAGGCTAAAATGCATCTGTAAAAGTTATTACTAAAGTAATCGGACCAGATCCAGACTTTACGTCCTGTTGACTTACGACTTACACACGAGTGGGTAAACCCATGTTGAATTGCAGGGGAAGTAAAATGAATNTTAGTGTTTGCATGCAGGGAAAATACCTTATTTCTATTTATTATCTAGCTTCTCAGGTTAACATGGGAAAAGCCTAAATAAGTAGATTACCATTCCATGGGTAACCTCTGGGGCAAGGCCGGTGCTAGGTCTATGGGTGCCCTAGGTAAGACCAAGCACAGCGCCCCCTCTGTNCATTCAGATTGAGTGATGAGGAAGAGGATATATTGCCGTCCGTCCTCGCGATTTTTAATTATTATTATTTTTTTACAATTTTTTTTTTTACCTGTTGCCACTTGGCCACCCNTCCACTCTAGATGGCCACTTAAGTCACCTCATGGGATCGCCAGCCCTGCTCTGGGGTCAGCCCTAGTCTTTTTTAAAAAGACTATGTGCCACACTAAAGCAGATCTTTTCAACCAGGCTTATTTTAACTATTCTATTCCTTTGCCCAGTCACCCTGACTACCATTGTTTTTTGCGTCATAATGGATTTCTGATGGTGAGATTCATTTGGATCAATACAATTAGAATTTAGAAAAGATTGACATCTACAGACATTATTTTGAGTGAGACAGGCAGGACAAAAATGGCTACTTATATCACCTCTGTTGTAGTGGCTTTGGCAGTAAAACGCTTCATATGGTTACAAAGAAAAATACTTTGTGGAGGATACGTTCACTTGAACTTTGTGTTAGTAAATACAACTGTCCATTGTGCCTCCAGAGGAATAAATTGTGTTATATATAGCTCAAAAGAAAATAGACTTCTAAACTTTTATTCCCATATTTATAGTTATGAGTTATTTCCCATGCAAAGAATGNGGGGGTCATGTTAATAAGGAAGGGGATTTGTGAAAAAAAGGAGAGATTTATTTCCACAAATGTTCTGGATTCTACGCTCTAAAAATATCTCCAGTTATTTTTATGTGTGCTATGATTAAGTAAGTTTAGTGATCAGAATGAAAGATGACATCTTGTTATTTATAGANAACTATTTTTCACAATACCACAGAGAACCAGTATTTTCTATAGAACTGGGGTAACTGATAAAATGCACGTACAACACATAGCATGCCATTATAGTGTCCACTTACTGTACGTCTGTGTATGTGCTATGTTTCGTGTCTCATAAAGAGAGTATTTTTTCCCAGCATGATGTCATTTACTGGAGGTTGGGAACCAAGGGGCTGATATTAAGCAACATATCAACTTATGGACATCTCTGAATAAGCAGCAGCCCTCTGTATGGTAGACCCTCTAAACAAGATCCACTATGTATAAAGTTGTCTGGTCTTTGTTCTTGTTCAAGGTGGAGCAGAGAAACCCCACTCAACTAATTACAACAGTACCCTTTTATTGCAACAGTGCCCCCTTATTACAACAGTACCCCCTTATTACCACAGTACCCCCTTATTACAACAGTACCCCCTTATTACAACAGTACCCTTATTACAACAGTACCCCCTTATTACAACAGTACCCTTATTACAACAGTACACCCTTATTACAACAGTACCCACTTATTAGATGCAGACACCGGTGTATGGTCCATATGACGAATGATCTACGCAGGAGAGGGAAGTGAACTCCCTTGTCCCTCCCCTCTTGTGCAGAGTTCAGGTACATGTCAGGTACATTAACTTCTTCAGCCTATCGCCACCCCTCACGTTAATCTACTTTACTTATTTCTGTAGACTAGGAGATCCGTCTCATGACATCTGGCCCAAGTGTGCACAGATGTTGGTTAGGCTTACTTTGGCAACTGACTTAGGTTAGGCCTAAGTAGCTTAACCTACACAGGTCTGAATCTAGTTCTAAATGCTTATTACAAAATGTACTGGCCCCAAACAACTTGCATTCATCAAAAATTAAGGAAACAGTAGTATTATGTCCTAACCATTTTTAATGCTCCATGCAGACATAGTGTGACTATTTACGCCACTTTTTACTGTTTACCATCATACTATGACTTGATACTAAGATGTAAAACCTGATACAATACTGTATGGTAAGCATTACCATTATTAAATGTGTACATGTCTTNTCGCAGGTGGAAGAATAACCTATTGGCAGCAGACAAATGTGCACGGTACATTATACACAATAATATCCTCACTATTAAAGATGTCGCAGAGGAAGATGCAGGGGTATACACNGTGGTCCTGCGGCTCAAACAGTGGAATCTAGAGAAAAAATTGAACATAACTTTGAAAGTTAATGGTAAGTTTAGTTCCATTATCACTAGTTTTATATTCNTTCACCATATCAGTCAGTGGCCAGTGATCCTGGTTGATAGTCGAGTAATTTACTGCCACCTCTGTTTTATAGTCAAGCCCAAGATTTATGAGAAATCAATATCCATCCAAGAACCTCAACCATATCCAGTGGGGAGCAGGCAAACACTAACCTGTACGGTGTATGGNGTTCCCCCACCTAGAATAACCTGGACCTGGCATCCATGCATGCGTAAAGACTCCAAAGCAAAGTAAGTTCATTTCACATATAAGACATAATAAGGCATTTTTCACAGTATTTTTCACTGTATTTTTCAGTCACTATGGCAACAATAACATATTAATGATACCGTTGTCACCATGGCTAATAAACATTAAGTATACTGGTACAAATGCATTTCTTACTTTGTCTTTGCTAAAAGTGTGATTTACGTGCTCAGAGTCACACCCCCATGCTGTTGGTAACCCTGAGTTAACTGAGGGCTAAGTAATATAATACTCCCATATTTGCTAATTTTCCACTATTTAGTGGCATATACTAAAGTAATCTGTGTTTTTGGTATGAAAATCCAGGGCTGGATGTGGGGGCCTGGACAAATAAACTGTTGGGACCCCTACCAAATATTGACAAACAGTATATCAATATGCATATATATTAAACAAGANCTGTATGTGTCCGGCCACAATTTCTCCCCTTTTATGAGTATCCAGCCTCTATTTCTTCCTCTTGTAGGTGTCCAGCCTTCACTTCTGTCTCTTTTATATAAGCATTGCTAGAAACTGCCCCTTTGGGTGTTGGAGCCCCAGGGCGACCATCCTGATCGCCCTGTAGTTAATCTGGCCCTGAATACAGTGTTTAAACTATAGAACAGCACATTCCATAATTACAAAGTAATACTTCAAACATTTAAAGTGACAACACATTTCAAATCGTACAGCAAGTGGAAAAACTGATATTAGACTGGGCCTAAAGTACAGTTTAATCCCACTCATAACACCGTTATTTCTTCTGCTCTGTATGGAAATGGTTAAGACATGTCTGTTCAGAACTCTAGCTTCCTGGTTAAAGTCTGATTGAAATAAAAAAGTAAGAACTNTAATAAGCATGCAAATGGCACATTGCTGAGTAAGTTGGAGTAATCACTCCTTTTTAACCTATTATACAATCTCTTATTAATGTTCAGCCTTAATGCAAGATAGAGGAATACTTCAGGCTGTGGTTAGGTTTTGCAGTGTATTAAGGAAATGCGTTATACAAAGCAAAGAAAGCAGGTGGCTGTCTAAGGTGCTGAAACAGCACGATGGACTTCAATATAACAAATGTATAGTGAAGTGCTTCTGCCAGAGTCAGGAAAGATCGCTCTTATAGGCAATGAGGCGGCTCAAGGCCCAGACCCAGACCTGAAAGTGCAAGTATAAATTTACGAGTGGGTAAAACCATGGTGAATTGCAGGGGGAGGTAAAATGAATGTCAGTGTTTGCATGCAGGGAGAATACTTTATTGTTGCATGTTACACACAGATACTGACCAGTGTTACAGTTACACTGTTATTTGACTTGGGCTGGAAACATCATCTCTCACCTGTAATACTGATTGCAGTTAATTCAATTTACCTCCCCTGCAATTCAACATGGTTTTACCCAGGCACAACTTTCAAGTCTGGATCTGGCCCAATTCTAACAGTACAGCTGACATTGTGGTGTCGGTTGCATTTTTTGTCACCGAATTATTGTCACTGTAGCGACCAGAACGGTATAAATATGGTGGCGACATAATATTTTTTTTGTAAACTCTGTTCTCCATTTATATCCATTTAAATACATTAGTAGTTTTATTTATAATGAAAAATTTAATGACACAAATCACAAATAAAATACATTTGTCTGGTGTCCCCGGCAGTGCTATGAAGGGAAGTGTGTTCGTCACTGCGCATGGCTTGCTCGGCTGGCTCATTTATAATGCTGCACGAGTACTGTATACAAATGTCATGTAGTACACGCTTGCCCCGGAAAGGTTTTTCATTCAGCAGTTATAATAATTCTGTTTTATTGTGTTTGGCCCATCGTCTACCAATGGCAGATGATGAATATAAAGACGGCTAAGACCACACTGACAAAACTGAGTGAAGTATCTGGACGGCAGCGCTAGAGCAAAAGGTTGATAACTGTGGCCCGGTCCAGAATAGACCATGGGAGCCGTCTTATCTGCCTTTGGCAGGAGGTGTTGTGCGCTTCCTGTGCGAAATCAGGAGTGTATGCTGCTTTCCTCTTCTTGTTTGGCTTCCTCCCCTATACAAGACCGTTCCCAGCACTGCTGTTATCTTTACATCTTCAAACATGGCACAATTTACTTCCTTAAAAGCTTTATGTATTCTTAAGGGTCAAATTATATCCCCCCACAGATCCTGGAATTCCGCATTAACCCCTGCAGTGAGAAAGAGATCACCAGGAAGTATATTTAGGGCAGGCGGGGAGAACCTGTTCTAGGTTTGCTAAACTTTTAAAGCTTTTAATGAATAGCATTGATTTGGAAANGTATGTAATGTTAAGGGTAAAACACCTACTAAGGGAGGGACTTGCAGTGTTCCGGACATCAGTGGGTTAATCTGTGAATTCCTGGTGGAAGTGGGGAATTGCTCTAAGAACTTTGAAAAAATAATTGCAGAGGATCTCGGCTTCCTCCTACTGTGCGCTGCCAGATTTATGTTCCTCTTCCTCCTCGCCTCCTCTTTGGCTTATGATATTAAAATAGAACTCGATTCTGTTAAAGTCTATAACTTCATCGCAAACAGAAAGGAAAACACAGCAGACCGGTCAAGGACAGGCTGATGGAATGTCAAGGATAAATAATATCCTTAAAGNTTCAACTAACAATATAGAGTGTGCTGCAAGGAAGGAACTCGGAATAAGTATAATGAGGTGTCAGAATTTCTGGACTACCCTACATGAGGGATATTGGCAAGTGGTGCATGCGCTGGCACCCGTCACCATCCTGCAACTTCACAGAGCATGTACCACTCCAATTCACAGGGGTGTCAGCAGGGCCAGTGCTAGGTCTATGGTCATCCTGGGCGAGACCTAGCTCCGCCCCACCCCCAACCATCCAACCCCCGCGCTACCCCAGTCCATTTCACATATGGAGAGAGGTCACCGAATTTCTATAAAGGGGTGGCAGACGCCCTCCCAGGCTGGCTAATTATTTGCATGCCGCAATCGCCTAAGAAGGCTTAATGGTAGCACCNGGCCTGAGTGTCAGAGGCCACAGGACCACAGTCTCAGCCTCGTGAACATTTACGAATGGAAAGATTGCGGAAATATTCCTAAAACTAGAGTCATTAAAAACATATATTTTCTGTGTACTTTTACTTTCCAAATTCAAATAGCCCCTTACTTTATAGTCACTTCACCTGTTCAATACCAATATGTTACCTGCAAAATTAGCATTTGTAAATCAAATACAATATTAGCCCTGGGTTCGTCTTAGGGTAAATTATAATATGCTATGCAATTTAGTGTAATTTATTTTAGTTTTCATTTTACACACACACACACACATATATATTTATATATATATATATATATATATATATATATACAAACACACACACAAACACACATAATGTTTTTATTATTACTCTTTTTTGTTTTGTTTTTGTTTTTATTTTGTGAAAATCAGGCATTGTGTTCTCAATCATCTTGTATGTCCAATAATGCATTGCCTGAGTCACCCAGTGTCAAGCCTTAGTGGGAAGTACTTGTTGCAGGGTACTAGATTCTTGGGAGTTAGGAAGGCTAAAATAAACCGTATTAAGGGGCAGCTGNCTAATAATAATTTGATGGGGCAGAGTTAGAAAGGACAGTTCGTTCCATTCATATGTGAAGCCAGACTCAGACCAGCCCTTCCTGGTAACTTCATTGTTCCACCTTACTCTCGGTGGGATTGTTGGGGGAATTCTCATATATCTTCCACTCCCACTAATTCCATTNTTTCCTACTGATGAATTTGTGCGTTAAGCTACTAAAGGGCTTTAAGAGCTCATAAGTTACTAGGTTATATTCAGCAGGAAATGCAAACTTGTGTGCGTGAAAGTGATCTTGAGATATAACACAATACCCCGTGTTGAAAGTGCAATCCTATATGAGTATCACTATGTGTATACACTGAACCTTACATAATTATCACAATGTATTATATATTCTCTATTTTATTGTCTTGCACAGATGNGATTACCACCCAGACAACGCGGTCCCTATAATAATTGGGAAAAACAGCAGTCATCTGGGCAATAAGGTTCACAGTATCATAGAACGGACACATCTGATAGAAGGAAGGAATAAGGTAACAATATCTTATAAATGATCAAATAAATATATTACTGATGTGTGTGTGCATTAGAGGTACAATTACAGACATACTGTTCATTATAACAGGAACAAGTTTTTGATGTGATGATGGAATTAACTGAATCACTTCGTAATGNTCTAAGTATAAGTCCTAGAGGAACACATGAAAATACTTCATTTATACATTTCATTATATATTTCAAAAATATGTTTGCTGATCAAATCCCAATTGGCGTGTGATATAAATCTTTGCAATTTTTTTGGCCAAGACATTAAAATAAGTGAGCACATTTAGAATAGATGTTAACCACATGTACCATGTAGGTAACTGTAACAATGCTAAGCTATTGTGTGCATGGTATGCCCATTAATATAACAGATCTACACCGTACTGCTTTGCCTGATCATCCCCTGTAATGTGANCCTTGCTGAACTGAATCCGCATGTGTGTGGTCAGACTGTCCCGAGGTTTCCCTGCATGATTTTTTAAGCATTCACGTATCATGTGCAGGGAAAACTCTTTACAAGAACACTTCAAACGTTAGTGTAAATTATGAGTTAAGTGTACCATCCTCCCTTTTATAGTGNTTTCCTCGTGGATGTTGGTTGAAGCAACTTTATTTATTTATTAGTTTGCACTTTGAATTTCTGACCTTTATGTTGTTTGCTGTGCAGCCACGAAAAAAACAACTTTGCACGGGTCCAGGAAGCGTATCCCATTATAGCTCACTAATTGAGCCTATTCTGTGTCCTAACACGATTTCCTGAGCGCACTCTCTCGGTACACACTGGTGCATGGAGTGGTATCATTGAAACAGCCAATGACACAAGTGTGGACACTTACTCACAAAATATGGACTTCCACTTTTCTTTAATGACTCACTTCCCACACCCGAAACATTTTCATTCTCACGTCTCAAATCNGTATTAATCTTCTCACTTACATAACCCAGGCTATTTTTAAATCCATGGAATACGTGACAAGAAATGTATTGTCTGTAACTTATAGACAGAACATATGCATTTCCCCTCTCCTCTTCCACATCTGCAGGGGGTCTTCAGGGTCACAGTCCAACATTAATCTAGTAAATGTATTCTTTAATATGAACTNTAATGCTGCAAGTCGTATAAGGATTTAGTGATTCTGTTTAATTACTATCTATGGTCTAAGTTTGAAGCATCTTATATATTAGTCATGTATGTTCGCAATGTGTAGAGCTGGGGTTTTAATCTAAACAGTGTCATGCCATTTAGTGTGACACTCACATGGGTCAGAAGGCAATTAACCTACCCTATATACTGAGGTCAAATACGGCCAATTGTATTGGAAGGCAATTAACCTGCAAGCATATATTGGAGTTGTGCGTGCCTTAGTTAGAAATAGTGCTGTGGCCTCAATGTGATCAGTATATAATAATGTATATCATTTTGCATGACTATTTTGTATTTCTTTCATGCCAAATAAATGAATGGGTAAAAATCCATCATTAAAGAAACAGTAGAACATGGAAAATATGCATTTCATAATATACTTTGTACTGCTTATGAGCACGTTAATAATAGTTATAATATTTTCTGTTTTCAGACTGCAGGGATACTTGTCATAGATGATTCTTCAGCATCCGGCATCTACACTTGCATTGCCTCCAATTCAATTGGAAGCGAGAGATGGGATATCCGCTTTTATGTGACTGGTAAGAGCGCTTTGTACTTTTAGTTGTTACCAGCAATAAACTTTAAACGGCTATAACACATTTTAATACTATGCATATATATATATATATATATATATATATATATAATCGATCTATGTACATAGATATATATAGTACATAGAGAGAGAGATAGGTTTGTCCAATATTGGTATTTAGCAGCTATGCGGTCTGGTTATAAGAGAGTTAAACCCCTTTTTGTTAGAGAAAGACAAGCCTCACGTCCCTCACATTGCTGTTTTTGTACTTAGCTCCAGTAGTGGTCTCTCTT
>JABWIB010004013.1:8756-18934 GCA_016617825.1 Platyplectrum ornatum
CCAGATTTGGAATTGCGTACGTATCTTGATTCCTTACATCATCTCCACACATTGACTGATCTGCAAGAGTCTTTGAACTCGGCTATCACAGTAACAGAGACTCTGGATGCTATCAAATCCTTAAAGGCATTTTTGGCACCTGGACCAGATGGCCTGTCCCTCAGTACTATAAAATGTATGTGACAACCTTTGCACCTTTTATGACCCAATTCTTTAATTCTATACTGGATGGAGCCTGTTTTGCACCAGAAACCACCCTTGCTAATATTGATGTAATACCAAAGCCTGGGAAGGATCCAACCTAAACTATCGCCCCATTTACCTTTTCAATGTCATTTTGCGGATCTATGCCAAGATTTTAGCCTTGCGATTAAACCTGTGCTCCCTGCGCTGATCCACATGATTCAAGCAGGATTCATATATATAATGGTCAATCTAATTCATTCAATTCATGCCCACTCCACTCCAGCGTTGCTTATGGCGTTGGATGCAGAAAAAGCATTCAACTGCCATTTCCTCTACTCCTTTTCTGATTACCAATGGGACGCGATAGGGTTGTGCCCTTTCTCTCATCATAGAGCCCTTGGCAATCCCGATTAGTTCCAATCGCTCCATATACGGCATCCCAGCTGGTCAAACTGACCATAAAATGGTGCTTTACGCAGATTATGCCTTTTGTCAGTCACGCACCCTGCCCTGCCTCCTCCCTCCCTGCGTTTCTGGCTGAAATCAATCTTTTCAGCTGTCTTTTGGGATATAAAACTAACCCCTAGAAAATGGAGGTCCTCGACTTTTATTTATCTGATACTTTGCACCAGCACTTGGGCCTCCTTTTTCCTTTTACTTGGCATCTTAAGAAGATAAACTATTTAGGTGTTTACTTGATTAAAAGCTATGCCGAATTATATCAGGCAAATTACCGGTCCTCTTTGTCAATACTGGGTTCTGACCTGGAACGTTGGAACCCCATGCTCATTTCCTGGGTAGGCATGGTTACGGTGGTCAAGATGAATGTCCTCCCTCCACTATTATACCTTTTTCAGGCCCTCCTGTTCTGGGTGCCGCTGCACACTTATTGCATATTTCCAACATAAACTTAACAAACTTGTGTGGCAAAATAAATGTCCACAGGATGGGAGTCTAGGTCTACCTGATTTCCACAAATACTACATAGCAGCACAGCTCTCCCAATGTGTCCTGTGGAATTCTCTTCCCTCCACCCATTTGTGCCCTCAAATTGAGGCCAGCTCTGTTGGTGTGGCCTCCGTGGCCTCCCTATTGTGGCAACTTAAGTCTGCACGCCTGCATAGTGCCTAGACACATCCAATCATTAATCATTATTTAACCCTTTGGGATAGTGCCTGCAATATACACTCTCCACTTTACTTCTCCCCTTGTACCCTTATATCATAATCCTAATTTTCCCCCTGAATGTTCCTATGCTGAATTTTATGCCTGGGCAAAGAAAGATATTTTTTGTCTCCACACCAGTGTTCCCACAGTTCTCTGACCTTCAATGGCCTCTCAGGTTTTCCAGTACTCTGTTCTATCAATATTTACAAATACGGCACTTGTTTGAGCAAGTTTGCAAGTTTGAGCGTTTGTGTTTCCAACGCTCTTCTTTAAAAGGATTTATATCTGCAATTTATACTCTGCTTATGTTGAACTCCACTGGATGTGCTGAGGCATATGAGATGGCCTGGAACAGGTATCTGGATTGCCCTCTGGATTATTTGGAGGATTGGCAAGAGACACGAGGGAGTTTGGCATCTTCCTCACTCTGTGTTCGGATCAAGGAAAATAAATACAAACGGTATTATGGTTGGTATTTTGTCCCTTCTCGTTTAGCTAAATTTTCTCCAATGACACCTGATTACTGCTGGAAGGGCTGTCACGCTACTGGAACGTTTTTACATATATGGTGGCAGTGCCCCAGGATCAGAGCACTCTGGGTCGAGGAATCTAACTTGCTGCCTGAGGTCTTACTCCCATTGTCCACTCAATACTAACTACTTCCTTTGGGCATTCCTGATGCCAGCCGCTATCAAAATAGTGATTCTTCACATTGCTTCTGCAGTAACATTCTTAATATCATCGCATTTGCGTCAATCTAATGCTTCCACTCTACCGGGTGTAATCGAAAAGACTTGGTATGTCTATAAAATGGAGCTTATGACCTGCAAGCTGAACGATACTGCTTCCTCTTTCTATAAGGTATGGGAATCATAGACTTCCTATTTTGGGACTTCTCTCTTCTTTCTGTGTCTTTTCATCCTTTTTGTTTTGATGAGTTGGCCACCCATCCTCCTCCTCTCTTCTTCTGATTTGATTCCCTTCATTTTTTTGATACATTTTGAAAAACAACTGGGCTTCTTAAGTCACTTTGATTTCCATGTTTTTATTGTGCAGGCTGTTGTTTTCTATTTTATGTGAATTTGTGTACACTGTTTGTACTGCATTTTCTTCTGCTTATTGTTATCCATTTGCCTGCACTCTGTGCCTGATCAATAAACATGGGCGTAACTACCACTATAGCAGCTATAGCGGCAGCTATGGGGCCTGCAGCCCTTTATTATCCAGGCTCCCCAACAGTCAGAGGTCCGAAACTTCTGGGAACAGAATCCCTTAAGTGGAACCCACAGCCAGATATATGTATATATATATAATGTGGGCCCCAAACTGCTATAGAACATATATATATATATATATATATATATATATATATATAATATATTTTTTTTTTATAAAGGGGGGCCCCGTTGAAAGGTTTGTTATGGGGCCCAGCCTTATGTAGTTACGCCCCTGCCAATAAACTTTATAAAAAAAAACAAACAAAAAAACAACATTTGGTGAGGGGTAAGGGTATGGATAATTGGTTGGGTGTTGGAATGGGGGGAGGGTATTGGCTTTGGAAAGGGTGTTGGAATGGGGGAGGGTATTGATCTTGGTAAAGTTCATGATAGTGGTGAGGGTATTTAATTTGGCCAGGGTTGGAATGGTGTGTTGGAAATTGATATGACATGAGATAATAGATGGGATACTGTATTTGGGAATATGAATGGTATCGTCAAGAAAACTGTATATGTTGTGCTAATGTTTGAGACTTATTGGTTGTGTGTCACTTAAATGAGATAAAATCGGCCTGTGAGGTCGTGTGGTCGTCTGTGAGGCTGTGAGGTCGTGTGGCTGGCAAAGGTAGGGGATGTCGATCTGGAAGGGCCTGGAACAGGGGTACAGTTTGGGCAGGGAGCACAGTAGAGGATGGTGGGTCTCTAGAGGATAGGGAGTAGGTAGAGGATGGGGGGTAGGTAGAAGATGGGTAGTGACAAATTAAAAAATCATTTACATCAGACATGTAATTTGGTTAGCAATAACTGAAATATTGCTATCCATCAGTGCTAAATGTTGCATGGTCCTGTCATTTGACCCCATCAAGTCCAATCCTTGAAGAAACATTGCTTGTTCTTGTGGTTCCGGAGTCTGGATTGATGATGGTGAAGGGGATGGGCCACCTGGAGAATCTTTATCTTCCTCGTGATTTGGTGACAAGCGAGGACTTGTGGGAACTGTAAGAAAAAAGTTTTTACAGGTAAGGTTGGTTATTACGATGGTGTTTACACTTGACAAATAACTTACAAAGGGTTGTAATCATGAAGTATTTTTTGTGACATAGTCAACATTTAAATGACACAAATATTACCCACAATTCAAGCATACTTCACTCATTTGGGTTATTGTATAACATACTTACCATGTTCCTGAGGAGGTGCAGCACATGGAGGTGAAATGTAAGCCACATCCAAATCCCCCACACCTACGAACTCCTCATTGGTAATTGCTGCCCTCACATGCTGTTCCAAATTGGAGAGGATGAGGTTGGTAAGCCCCTGACAAGAAGTTCTTTATTTGAAAATGCAGGCTGCCTTGGTGCCTATGGAATACCACATTCTTATGGTTATTTCCACACAAATTTATAGTGGTTGCGCTTAATAGTGCGCAGGTACGTGCATAGTTCCACGGGCACAAAAACTTCCGTAGAAGTAATCAGAATAGTGCCCGACTAAATAAAGCTGCCATTTTAGTTGGCGCGTGCACCAACATTTAGCTACTCTGTCCGTTATGGTTCAGATTCAAGACACAGAAACATGGATGGGTCTTGCCACACCATTACGCAGATCATAGTTGGTCAGATTTGAGGTGACCCTAACTGGTGCTGCAAGTAAGTTTCACATGAGTTTGAATATATAATATGTGTGGTTAAATATTTTACAACTTTTATATGTCACATTTCATATTAATGTGCTAACATGTGCAAGTGTAAGCTTGTCCCTAAACAAACAACAACAACAGGTATGGGTATTTGTAACTGCTTTTAAGTTTAAGGTTGCCTTTACAAATATGTTTTTAATCTGTCTGCCACAAAAAAACACCAGTGCAACTGTCCATTAAGGTTACTCATATAAATGAATACATAAAGTATTTAAAATTTATGTTTAACTTTGGAACAACTGAAAAGATACATAATGTGACATGTTTTAATGTAATCTTACACATTATACTAACAGGGGCAAGACAACACAGACAGCAGCAGGCAGCAATGCTGCAGGAGGAGGAGCTGGAGGAGCCAGAAAATTTACAGGCACTTCTGGAGGATCCGCAGGGGAAGCTAGAGGAGGAGGCACCTGGGGACTTGCCGGACAAGGAGGACTATTAATACTACAGGCCAAATGTAATAAACATTAAATGTAATAAAAAATGCTTTTTGGCACAATGGTACTATGATGTGTATGTGTACATTTTACAGTGGTAATGTTTTTTTATTATGTTACACATACCTCCAAACTTAACAGAGCTCCGCCCCTCTGTCCCACCATACCCTACCCATATCACCACCCAACTCCGCCCAAATCACACCTAGTCCCATCCCATCTGCCCAAGCCCTTCCCCTTTCACTGCCGCAAAAGTTAAAATTTTAATAAATTAAATTTTAATTAACAACAAACAAAGTTTGTCCCCTAAGTGGGACAAATTGGGAGGCGGGACAGTTGGGAGGTGTGATTACAGGACCAATATCACCTGACCCACCTCTAACACCGTAGGTGGCAAATCAATTATGCCACCAGGGCAATACACAGTGTGCGGGCCCTGAGCAATGAGCAAACAAAATTTTGATTTTGTTACAAAATCTGTAAATAGTTTCTTTTGCTAAATATGTAAGTTATTTTTTGGTTGTATTTGTATTGTTTAAATGAATGGTAGTTGCTAAGAAAAAAGTGTGTTTTCTTTCAATATTTATTTTAAATAAACACTATACAAATACGAACATAGAAATACACCTACATACATATGTTGGTAGAAGTGCTTTATAAAAGAGCAATGGCAGTTTAGCCAAAAGAACACGAATCTCAACAAACACTTGCTTAAAATGATGCGACAAACCAATTAGGGAAAAAAATCATTAGAATAACAATTGTGCATGTGCATAAAATTGAACAGTGGATGCAATTCAGAGTTGCAACTTTACTGGAAAAAAACAATGCTTAGGATTTGCCACACAGTGCATCCGCGCTTCGCTTGCACTTCCGCTGTGCACAAACTCTGGATTAGCTCCATATATAAATGTTTTTTACTATGTTTATAAACACTGTGGTTTATATTGGGTTCTCGCATAACGAGTGTTCTGGATCTAAAGATAAATAAGAGTTATAAGCATTTTTCATGAGGGTTTGGGTTTGACCTGGCTGAGGAGTATATTGATATTTTAACCAGAGTATATTTTATTGCAAGATAGTTGACACCAAATCATGTACAATGTATTTTTGTTTTGCATGTGTATGTTTTGTTTGTCAATAAGAAGTTCTTTGACTTTGATGATGGTTCGAAGGATTGTGATTGTAGAAAGCAAGGGGATAGAAGCTATTGCTGAGTGAGAGTGCTACACCTGAACACAACGTGTTCAGTATGGTGAATGTGTAGGAGCTTAAAGCTATGTCTGACATTGTAGGAAATAATCTGTAAATGAGGGAGTGAAGATGGAGACCTCAGACACCTCTAAAGCCTATGGCCCAATTAAGACAAGTGGTTGTGTGAAGAGTGTCACAACCTCGCAGTTGGCAGGGGTAGATGGGGGGGAGAGGAGGGCAGAGGAGAGCAGCAGTGAGGGAGAAGGAAGAGAAAAAAAAGAGTATTAGAAAAAAAATAACACAATACAATGTAGTATATAAGCATTACAGTACAATTTGACAAACCACAATCCTGAGCAGAGGCCAACAGACAGCCTCCAACAGGGAAACAGCAAGTGCGGGTTTGAAACTAGGAGTACTAGGATATGTGCAATAAAAACAGGCGGGCAGCTAAATCAATGTACAGAGAATGGGGGAGGCAAGGATACCCAACAGGCATCAGGGTAAGGGAGAGACATGTAGCAGCCCCAAACTAATTATGGGAGAAGGAAAATTATAGGACACAGAGCTAGGAAGGCATAGGCTTATGGAAGTCAAGGAGTGCCAAGCTCCAGGGATTAAAAGACAAACAAGACAAGTGGAACGTTCAGGTAGTGTCCAGTTTAGCAGCAGCAGTCGTGGTAGCCTTCTGGGATCAATGGAAATTATCTTTCTTATGGAGCCCAGGAGCCCTTTGGGAAGAGGGAGAGCTGACATTGCGGTGTAGGGACAGGCCCATTCTGAGAGGAGACTTCGGACAATGCAGAAAGAGGTCCATCTGGGTCTTGGAATGTAAGAACCTTTCCTGGGTGGATGACCTGGACACACAAGGGAGGCTACAGCTAAACTTGATGTTGTTAAGACGGAGCTCACCTGCAAGTGGACAGAGAGAGTTTCAGTGCTGAAGGGTATACAACGAGAGGTCCTGGAAGATCTGGATCATGTCCTGTTGAACTCGAGGGGTTCCTTACAGCGTGTTTTGGCCACAATATCACACGATAGCAAAAGAGGTGATAGATGATTTTGTAAGACTTTGAAAGAGGTTGGGATTGGAGCAATGGGACCGGTTGAAGTGGATCTGGTTGTCAGGATGGACTCTCAAAATTTCACTGAAAACCTTTGTGAGGCCATACATTATGTCATCTGGAGGGACATGCAGCAGGGCACAGTGAGTGGGCCAGGAGGCAAAGACAAATGTAGAGGCAGAAACTTCAGAAACCCTATTAGAAGAAGGCAGTCCCAGAAAAGTCTAAAGAATTTGCAAAATGTTGAGTTGAAAATTAAAGAGGTGCAATTAGCATAAACAGCCACCAGGTGGTGGCAGGCACAAAGAAACCTGTGTCCAGAGATGCTGATATAATGGACAGCTGTTGGGGAACACTGAACACCACAGCTACCTGTTTCAAGGTACCGTAGTCTACTGCCAGGAAGTTGCAGCAACAGACACTCCAGGCAGCGCAAACTACAGATCACGCTGTATGATGGGGTCTTCACAACACCAGGAACACTAGAGGATGATAAAGCAGAAAATAAGTTTGCACTAGACACCGCTGGAGAGTCACATAGCCACAAAGCAAAGTAGGAGGCCAGAGGGGGTCCCGGCCACTCACTCAGAACATTCCCAGTGAAACCTGTGGGTGAGCAGCCATCTCAGTGTGGAAGTAGTTAGATGGGTGACCGCAGGCACGACAGTGTGCTAGGCCCAAAGAAAGGAATCCACACAGGACATGAGGAAGGTTAGGGAGACCCTATCGATTTAACTTTCACTTTCTGGTCTGAGCCCCTGAGCATCTGTCCATCGCTGCAGCAAAAATACGTCCGGCCCCCATTTATACATTACGAGTGATATTTTTTATTTATTTAAATAAAAAATATGTTTATAATAATGTCAAGATGAAAAGAGCGCACTCCTATTATCTACCTTTATTGAGGTTATTCATATTAGGTGGTGAGTAGCAAGCCCCCCTTAAAATACTAGGTGGTGAGTAGCAAGCACCCCTTAAAATACTTAATGACGTAACTTCAGTTCAGTTATAAAACCGAAATAAAAAATAAAGAAAAACAACAAACAAAATACAAACCATATAAAAATACAAACCATATAACCATATCATTTCCAAATGATAAAAACAAAAGTAAACCACAAGGTAATCCAATAAATTATTCCATAAAATAGTCTCCCAATGTTCTCCCTATTCTATACAGGGTTATTTGAGCAAGATAAGTCTCTTGTACCCAAAACACAGCAGGGAGTGCATGTTCTGAGATGTAGGGGCTTAACTACAAAAGGCTGACCAACCCCCCACCCCTTCTCTATTTAAATAAATCCTGTTCCCAGAAGCTCCATACCTCTGACAACTGGGGAGCCTGGGTAATCCGGCAATGGGGCTGGGGAGGCCTTAGTTGCCACTATGGCTGCTATGATGGCAGTTACGCCCATGCAGAGATGGCTGACAGCTGGACCTGAGGGTAACATTAGAGGGGAGAAAAAAATAAAGAGGCAGATGACAGGTATTTATTATTTCCTTTGTACTCCCTAGCTACACTAGCTGTGCCCTGGACAATTTGTACAGCCTGTGTCCTGTCTGCCATGCACTTTTCCATGGCTGTGCCCCTGTGCCATGGACTATTTGTTCAGCTTGTGCCCTGTCTGCCATGCTGTGCCATGGACTATTTTAAAGCCTGTGCCCCCTATGTCATGCACTATTTTACAGCCTGTGCTTCGTCTGTAATGGGATATTTTACAGTTGTGCCCCCTCTGCCATGGACTATTTGTACAGCCTGTGCCCTCTATGCCATGTACTGTTTCCCTGGCTGTGCCCCTCTGCCATGGACTATTTTAAAGCCTGTGCCCCCCTATGTCCTGCACTATTTTACAGCCTTTGCCTCGTCTGTCATGCACTATTTTACAGTCTGTGCCCCCTCTCCCATGGACTATATGTACAGCCTGTGCCCCCTATGCCATGCACTGTTTCCCTGGCTGTGCCTCTCTGCCATGCACTGTTTCTTTGGCTTTGCCCGTATGTCATGCACTGATCCCCTGCCTGTCCCCTATGTAATACAGGGTGTCATTTTCATTTTATTTAAAACATATTTAAAAAAGAAAAACTATTTACATTTAAACATAACATACCAACATAGTGACAAACAATGATCACATATGTACAAAATAAAAACAATATTTACAAAATTAGGTTCATCCTGACAAACAGCTTTCCTGCTCCTGGGCAACCATGGCACGCTCCATGTATTGCAGCTGTTTTATCATGCTGTTTGTGAGCATTTGGTGGCTTGTTCCACTTTGTTCAGCCTACTTTTACGCGGAGATACCTGAAAGACTGTGTGAAAAAAGAAACAACAAACAAATAAAATAACATAACAAAATAAATAACAAACAAAAATAAATAACATTAGTATTGAGTTCCTCCAAAATAAAAAAGCAGTGTTTAAACTCATGATGTGTTTGAGGCCTCCTGGGAAAGAAGCATAATCTCTAGCGCCACCTATTGGAAGAGGTGTTCCTCTAGTCACATCCAATCCACTAAGGAGTCTTTGAAACATGACTGAAAATAAATGCCAAGCCAGTAACCAACACTTCCTTGAGGAAGAGTTGCCCATCTAGAGACAGCTGTTTCAGGGTGCTTGCCCCTCATCAGTGTAGAGCAGGGATCTGGCTGGCTAGTGAGACACTGATGAAGGGCAACACCCCGAAACAGCTTTGGATATAACTAGAAGAACACCACTTACAATAGATGGCACTAGAGATTCTGCTTCTTTGATTCTTTCCCGAGGATATTTATTTATTAAAATTTTAGTGGAGCATGATGGCGTGTAGGTCTCCACACACCTTATTGGTGATTCTCCTTAAGGAGAATGTTTATCCCAATTGAGCAACAAACTTGATAAGAGGGCAATTGGATTTGACAAGGCACTATTACCAAATATTTGATTTCACTGGTCCCAATCAATTCTGGCTGCTCCACTTTTGCATATGTTGTTGTCGTGGACCTTGCAGTACTTTTTTTCAAGGGCTTTAATTTATTTACNACCTGGCATCCTTGACAGTGCCTGTAAAAATGTTATAAGAAATATGAATAATTTTGTAAATATTGTTTTTGGGTGGTGGTTGCTCAAATCAATTTGTAAGTTAGCTGCAGGTGCATGAAAGGCAGGGGTAACTCTAACAGAGAAAACAAACAGGAAAAATGCCCCAGCATCACTGCAGTTAACCAGTAA
>JABWIB010004013.1:22059-33050 GCA_016617825.1 Platyplectrum ornatum
ATTTTAAGGTGAGCTTGCTACTCAACACCTAATATGAATAACCTCAATAAACAAGAAAGGTAGATAATAGGAGTGCATTGTTTTCATCTTGACATTATAATAAAAAAAATTAAATAATTAAAAAAATATAACTGGTAACGTATAAAGAATAATAGTAAATGGGGCGTGGTTTAGCTGCAGGGATGGACAGATACTCTTTGCTGGGGCTCCATCCTGAAAGTGCCTTAAATCGACAGGGACCCCNGTCTTCCTAACCTCCTTTACGCCCCCTTCTCCTACCTGAAGGCCCAGGAGTGCTCGAGAACTGCTCTGCATGGATGCTGCTCTCCTCTTGCCTCCGGTGCTTTGGGCCTACCGTGCTCCCGTACCTCGGCCTCCCGCCAACCTTTTTCAACGGTGAGATGGCTGGTCANCCACAGGTTGCTCTGAGGTTTGGCCTGAAAGAAATTCCAGCAAAATGTAGTATAATTCCTACAAGAACGTGAGCTCCAAGCCATCACTTTATGAGTATCTTAAAACATGTTAACACCTTTTATCTATACATATTACTGTAGTTATAACACCTATATNGTATTGTAAATAGAATNAAAAGTTTATACATTGAAATTGACTGTATAAAATTGGTATACAAGGCCACACATCTAATACTGTTTATTTAATACAAGACCGATACTTCTTGGGGGAAATCACTGTGGTAATTGCATGGTAAACATTACTCATGACACCTACATATATTTTTTTATTTAAAAAATGTTTTACTCATTTATATTTATAATTATATTCTTGCTTACCTCTCTGGGGAAGAACCAGCCCCTTTTTGTCTCCTCAGCTACTGTGTAGAGGTCAGAGTTAGCCAGCACACAGGGATCATGGGAACACATCTGAACTCACATTTACATTCCCAACAAAAACTACTTACCAGTAGTTGTGGACCACTACAGCCTGTAGTATGAAGTAGACCGCATGGTTGTCAGCGAGTGCAATGATGAGGATGTGTGTCCCGTTGATTGCCCCTGCATGCTGCAGATATAATGGTGTCATCAAGCCCCTGTCCTTCAGACAAACAGATAAATCTTCTGTACAGTCGTTGGCCTAAATTTACTAAGCGGTGAGATTGTAGTGAGATTGAATAGTGGGGATGTTGCTTATAGCAACCAATCAAGCTCACGTTCTCCAGTATGTAAAATGAAACTGAGATCTGATTGGTTGCTATGGGCAACATCACCACTTTTAATCTCACTGCCTAGTATATTTAGGCCCTTGAAGCAATGCGTGTGACTTCATGCACCAGAATGCACACCGTGGCTCATCCTACTCCAGACAGACAGGGGATTGTCCGGTATTCTCCTGGGGTAGCATACCACCACAAAGCCCCCACCAGCCTCTTGCTTGCAGAAATGTGTATCCTGCATTTGGTTATCTGTCTGGCAAGGACTGGGAAGAGGAGGTCAAGCAGATAATGGAAGGTCCCATGTGACATCCTGAACTGTGTCATCAGAAGATTACACAGTCTGCATAAAAGAATGACCATGACTACGGTCTCTTTTCCACAAACTTCTGTCTGTTATTGTGGTTATCCTCAGTATGGAAGCCACGCTGGACATTATAAAGACTCTCTTCCTGCGGTAACAGTGTTGCTGAATTTTTACCCTCTCCTCCAGAAAAGGATCAGTTCTCCGCCTCATAGCACACTGCAGCACTAGGAGGGTTAGAAATACTTGATTAGTCTGAAAAAACATTAAAAAAATCAAAGCCATCAGCACCTCACAACTGATCTTGTCAGCCATGATAAAAACAATGAAGTCTAAAAGCAACACTCACTTTACCCTACCTTTGTTTACCATCCAATTAATATGACATCACTTTTGCAGCCAATCACAACTCTTGTTCTAATGTTTGCTCTTCTCTGCAAGCAAGGGCACAAGTGGTAATCTGAATGGTGTCTATCCAGGTAGTTTAAAGTAACCATGAAAATTCCCGAGTAAAAATGGCAATCTGAACAGGGATTTGAAGCTCTGAGCACAACCAAATACCAGTGTAACTTACCCTGGTAATTCAAAGGTGGTAATCGAACATGGTATAAATCACTATTGCAAGAGCCTGGTCACATGGGGGGGCTTCATAATAGCATGAGTCCAGTTATACAATTGATCCCAGGGTTCTGGACAGGGGAGTCTATACACAATTATCCTTGCTGGTCGTTATTATATGTTATCATTCTATCAAGTGTGCCTTTTTTGTTTTGTATTGGAAGTGTTGTGGCTAGAACAGACACATCAACCAAGTCGACATTATACATTTCAATTATACTGCGCCAAGGTCTCCATTAAATACCTAGAATTGTGTCTTCCCAAAAAAAGACTTTATACAAGGCTAACATGCGTATACTGATATCGGATGCCTGTACGCTTACTAGCAGGCATTTTCTTTCTCTCTCCTATTCTGGCCATGTTAACCTCATTAAAATGGTCCTCTTCCCTAAACTGCTCTACCCCCTAAAAATGCTTCCTATCACATTGACATTACGAGATGAACATATATTAGATTTTTTCTATACATTTATCTGGCAGGTTTGTACTAGCTAAATTGAGACAGAAGACACTAATAGGGGACTCAATTTTCCAACCCTCAAACTTAATAACCAGACATGACATCTCAGATTCTTCAGCGATTGGCTCCATAATACCAATTACTACACAAACGCTGCTGTAGACAGTGCTTTTTTTATTGAATATTTCTTTTCCATCCTTTCTACAGTGTAGATGTACCACATTACCACACGACAAGCTAGACAATCCAGTGTTATTGTCTGTTAGGTCTTCTTGTAAAGTTGTAAGGAGGACAGAGTGGCTCTTTTTTTATATTTCTCTGGAACCCAGAGTTTCAATTGAGTGGGACAACATACCACAGGCAGAAATGGGGAGCCTGCCATTCTGCAGTATGCAAAATGAAACAGATTATAGATCATTTTAAAACACTATCATAAAATGTTATGAATCTGATTAATATCCAAACAAATTGTGAACTTCAAATATTGCTCATAGTATTTATTTTGAAAAAGAATGATTTAAAAATAATTTCCTTTATTAACATTAAAAACCATAATTAAAAAATTAAAAGTCACCACCCATATTACCTCACCTTTAACCTGTATTTACAATTTTATTACCAGGGCAGACCAGGGTTTAGTGTGAACAGGGTCGACCCAGGAATTTACAGGGAATTTCATGGGTCTAAGGTGCAGTGTGAATTGGGCAGAACAGCTGAGATGATCTGTTACCATGCAGAAATCTGTCTTCAAAAACCCAAGTTATTTCGGCAATGTGAATGTGGTATTATTTTTAATCACGCATGGCAGTTTGTAAATTGGTTTGGACATTTAGAAACCTCCAAACATAACTGGCAGTTAAAAAAATAAAATAAAAATAACAGTCAAAACAG
Source organism: Platyplectrum ornatum (assembly GCA_016617825.1). Taxonomy (NCBI): domain Eukaryota; kingdom Metazoa; phylum Chordata; class Amphibia; order Anura; family Limnodynastidae; genus Platyplectrum; species Platyplectrum ornatum. The sequence goes on from JABWIB010004013.1 coordinate 25,501, forward strand.
CGGTTTTGAACACTTTTGCCCTCAGTGTTATAATGAGTATGCATTATAGAACATTAACACAAAATATAATCTGATGAACATTAATATCAAAAGAAATTGTGAACTTCAAATATTATTCATAGTATTTATTTTGAAAAAATAGTTTAAAAATGAATTCCTTCATCATTAACATTAAAAACCATAAAAAAATCAAATGCCATTTCCAAAATATTTCATAAATACATCTATATACAAATTTAGTCACATAGACCCGAAGTGCCTTTTTACATATTTACCAAGTTTTAAATTAGAAAACGCAAATACATGTAATTTACAAATATCACAGAAAAAAGTTCAAAAAATAATGCACATTTCTTTGACCTAGTGAAAAACCCCCATAAAAAAACTAAGGAAGGCAGTGTCTGGCTGTAATTTACAAATCATTTATAGGAAATAAAATACATCTAAATTAGTGCCCCCTATACTCTGAAGAATGCAAGAAGTCCATCTATTAAATATATATTTATATATATTTATAATAATATTTACTTTATTATTTTTGTTTAAAAAAAAAAAAAAAAAAGAAGAAGAAGCAACTGTCCATAGTGCAATGGAGAAGAACAGAAACAGCAGTGCAACAGTTTGTTTCTGGACATGGAGAATAGATTCTGTTTGCAATCATTTGCTATTTTCAGTAGAGAACCAGCTCGGCCTGAATTTCATTTTTCAGCAGCAGTCAAAGGGATGTCCCTATCCTCTATTATCAGCAGCATTCATGTCGGCATCACTTCTGCATATTTGACAAAAATTGTGTGTATAGTGTCCATACTACACCTGCAGCAAATTAAATAAAAGTAAAGTTAGTCATATATTCACAATAATCTGTTTTTTACATTTAAAGGAAGATTCATATCATGTTTAACTAAAATTAAAAGACTTTATAAAACACCATTTGCTTGGAGTAAAATTTGATTGAGTTGATTGAGTTGATTTGATTTGATTTGCAAATGACTTCATTCCATAAATGATACTATTTATCATGCCTAATATCAGCTGCTGTTTACATTAAATATAATAATACAGTAGTTTTATTATGTTATCTAGAATAACTCATAATTCAGTAATATAATTATTTATTTATTTAATGTATTACAATATAACATATTTTAAATAAATCCTATAGGATTTGGTATATCCATTACCCCTTTAATTCAATACAAAAACATTATCAATCTATTTAGTACATATTCTTATAGTGGTAAATGCAGAAGTGTAGTTTTAAAGCAGTTTGTTGTTTCATTTAAACAAAGAATTTAAATCAAATATAAAAAAATTAAATATATATCTAATTAAAAAAAACTGGCCACAATTGTTTTTATAAAATAGGTGTAAATGTGGCACAGTATCAGAACATAAATGCAAGTCAACTCTCTTAAAAGGTAGAGGGAAACATTTCTATAAGTTGTCCAATACAATGTGAATCATATTTTAGTATTTTATGTAATTGCTTTCAATAATATTGTTATAAAGAAATGAATCAATAATACTAACCTCAGTTGCTATGATGCACTCATCTTTCTCATCTGATATGACATATACCGACTGATATTTTGTAACTTTAGATGAGGAGTAATTTGAGCCCGATCTCCTAACTTCTGAGAAATCACTGTAAATAAAAAATAAAGGCCACATCATTAGAATACTTCTCCAACTGAAGAGGTAGAAAAAACATCACATAAATCTTGTCATAAAATTAAAATGTCTAAATAGTAACCTTTTTAAATGTGATGAGAGCGTGTCTTCTGAATCTGAGTCATTTGTGGTGCACTTTGTTTCGCATTTCCTATGGTCATCTTTTGAGGCATCCTCATTCGTCATTTCATGGACTAAGTTATAATCCACTGCTGAATATCTAGGTTTGTAGCCATTTTTATCATTATTACTTTCACTGAGAAAGTCCACCTTCTTATTTGTATTTTTAATCTGACTAGTGCCTATGATGCTTACAGAAATGTCTTTTTCACGGTGGCAATTTGCCAGATTATTCATAGTCTTGGATTCACCATGAGAGGTGATAGGCACGTGTCGTTTCTTTTGCACTTTGAGACGCACATAGACAATTACTGCAGCACAGCCTAGCAGCAGCAGAAATACCATGATAATTCCAGCACAAACTGCAATCCATGGAAATTGTCCATGTTCTCTTTCTGTGTACTTATCAGGAGATTCAACTGCATTAATTTGTTCAGGAAGTAAAAACTGACAATTTAGTCCACCGTAACCACGAGCACATTCACAAACGTAGCGGTTGTTTCTCTCATGACATGTTGCACCATTATGGCATGGGTTGTGCTCACATTTGCTGACAGGCATACTGCAGTTTTTTCCAGTGTACCCAGGTGGGCAGGTGCACATGTAATCATTAATCCCATCCTGACAAGTGCCACCATTCTGGCAGGGAAAAGGAGCACAATCATCCAGATTATCATCACAGTGCCTCCCAGAGAAGCCCTCTTGACACTGGCATATATAGGAATTTCCAATGTCTTCACAGTGAGCTCCTGTCACATGGAAAAGAGCAAATTATTAGCGAAAGTTATTAGCAAATTATTGGATAGTTTATTTGCTAATAAAGATTTTTGTTAACCTTCACAAATGCTCACTGAAATCTAACCAAAACAATATTTTATGTAATATCCTTAAAACTAGTTACTCTATTTTACTTTAATAATCATTATTCATTTAAGAAATGATGTTTTACTTGAGAATGATCAGTAAGAGAGGTTCTATTACATTTACAAGGTGTTAATTGCAAAATAATTTGGAGCTGATCTAAAGTACAATAGAGACAGGTGAACAAACCATGTTGAACTGCAGGAGTAGGTGAATTTAAATTGTAAAAAATAAACTTCATGAAGTAACAAAGAGTTTTAAATTACAGATTTAACTCAAGTTCTATGACTAAGTATACAAGAATACAATTTATTATCCTACCATTGGCACAGGGGTTGGAGCTGCAGTAATCAATTTTCTTTTCACAGTTAAAGCCGGAGTATGCCAATGGGCAAAGGCAGCTGTAGCCCCCATCTGGGTTATCAGAGCATCTGCCTCCATTGAAGCATGGTCCATCAGCACAAGTCATGGCGCTGAGCTCACAGTTTTTACCATAAAACCCTGGTGGGCATGAACATAAGTAGCTATTTTCCAAGTCCTGTCAAAGCAAAAGGTTGAAGGTGAAAACATATTCATCAAAAGCCTGCAGAACACTTTTTGTTATCCCATAGTAATACTTTCCACTATAACACATTCTGTTAATTGATAATGATCAGTTATATTCTACAAATGAATATATAAGTAAATGACAATGTATTATAAAGAGCAAAGTGAGAGAGATAGCATTGTGCATTAATACAATAAATAATAAAAATGCATTAGTCATTAATTAGTTACATGTTATTTTCTGATAGACTGGTAAAAATATGAACATAGCAAACATACCGTGCAGCTTCCTCCATTCTTGCAGGGGCTGGTATCACATTCATTGATCTCAACCTCACAGTTACAGCCAGTGTATCCTGGACGGCAAGAGCAAGTGTAACTTCCCTGACCAGTGTTGGTGCAAGTGGCTCCATTCTTGCAGGGCTTGTGGTGGGTGCAGTAATTAAGATCTGTAGAAATAACATTAGTTACACACTACATTATATTATATATTATTATATTATAGGTTACACATTAAGTTTATCAAATGGAATTTTTAATAAATAAATATATATATATACATACACACACACACACACACAAACAACAGTTGTGATGTTATCTGCTGAAGCTCACCTTGGTTACAGAACAGGCCGCCCCATCCTTCCTGGCAGTTGCATTGCCAAGGTTGCTGGCAAGTGCCATGGAGGCAACCTGGGTAGCGGATACATTCATCGCAGTAGCGCCCTTGCCAGCCTACACGGCATCTTTTAAAAAAGAAAATATTAATGAGTGGTTACATTCTTGTTAAAAAAAAACTCAACAGTTGAATATATGATATGTAAATCTTGTTAATGTTAAATATATATTTAGATTTATTTATTATGTTATTTTGTTTAGTAGAAACATTAAAAGGTTGTAACTCACTTGCACTCCCCGGGCTTCTCACAATATCCATGATGTTCATCGCATCCAGGAAGACAAATTGCTGTAAGTTAGAGGGAAACATAAGTAAGGAAATCTGCTGCATCACTATTATCACAAGTGTGTGAATTACTGAGTGTTGTGCATACTCTGTAGCAGTGACATATTCTACAATTAGTTATTTGGCTGGGAGCTTGCTAGTCTTCTGCAAACAATTATTGACCTTAATACATTTTTAAACAGACAGAAACAGAAAAATGGCCCCAAAACATCAACCATCCCCCTTTATAAACACTTTGTCTTCCAAGTAAGAGTTTTTCTCTCTCTTCTATAGACACGAAGTTCCACCCCTTAATATCCCAGCAAGTGTGTGCAGATAAGAGTGGACAGCTGGTGTGCAGGGTGCCAGTACAGGACAGCTGCTCTATTGTCTATTCTTTCCCAGCAGCTGCCCTTCTGCAACAATACCCTACTGCTTCTATCCAATCACAGAGAGAGGTGATCCCTCTCTGGCCAATCACTGCAAAGATCTAATCAATGGCACGCGTGTGATTTTTCTTTTTAACTTTTCATTATTATTATCATTTAAATAAATGGTCCAAAGTTCTCAACTGAAAGATGGGCACCAGTCTCACAAAGGAGAGTGGGGGAAGGGGAATTGTCCTCCTCCTGCTTAAGGCAGACTCATTAAGCAGCCAGTGCAAATTTTACACAACTATGTGACACTAGATACACAAAATAGAGGAAAATACTAACATTAGAAAGAGAACATAGAATTTAAAGACTAATTAGTGGTGGCATGATACAACTATTATATGTGTTATAATAAGTAACTATTAGGGTCTATGTTGTAAGCTGAAGCTGCTAAGAGGAAGACAATTAAAAATTAAAAAAATAAAATAAATTGGTAGATACATAAACGCACCATTGACAAATGTGTACTTACGTTCAGTGCAGTACTGTCCCTTCCAGCCAGCATTGCAGACCTTTTCTCCTTTTTCACCACATGAGAAGTGTCCAAACGTATCATCCCTGGGACGACAGTAGTCAGAGCATCCTTCTCCATAATAGTGCTCATCGCACACAAAGCGATAGGAGTATTTTAACTCAGTTCGCCCACTGCTGTGCAAATCCTGGGACCACTCTTCACCCACAGTCAGGTGTCTTTGGGTGGCAAGGCGACTGATCACACGGTCAGGATTCTCTGCCAAAGTTAGAAAAGCATTCATAGAGTAAATGGGGTTGGTAAGCCGCGCGAGTGCTCTTAGGAGTGCAGCCTTAAGGGTATGTTAAGAAAACCCTCTAATGTAACTCCAGGTGTGTAGGTGATAACCAAATGAAAAAATGTATATACCTGGGCGCTTCACTACCTATATGGATATGGTGTTTACAAGGAGTATGTGCAAAGGGTTTTTTATTATTTGGTACAAATAAAATACAGAAATATTTAAAAATATCTCAAAATGTCACACAATGTATGACCCTCAATCATTAAAACGTATATCTGCCAGCAGTTTAACAAAAAATCACAATATATATACATAAAAGACAGGCAAAAAATATGAAGATACTGCTGCAAATATCAAGAAAGTCTCTACGTGGGTAAAGATACTTAATAGTTCACTGTATTGTTACAATGTCCGTATCATTCATTAGTCCAACTCAGGGTGAGAGATTCTTTTCATATATATGAAAGTTAGAAAAGCATTCATTACTGCATCTAAACCCTAATGGGTTATTAGAGACTACTTATTATGCAACTAACAATGGTGAGATTCTATGATTATGGATAGCATTATGTTTAGCATCAATAATGTGTTTGTCACTAACAAATCAATAATAGCTTAGAGACTCAGAGGGGAAAANACTATGTAGTAATGTAAATGTGAATAGTGCCATCTAGGGTCCAAATCAAGGGTCTATTTATGTCTTTTATTGTGTACTCCAAAATAAAAAATATTTTAAATGCACTGGCACTTGTAGACAAGTACTCGCAAAATGATACATGAAACTCTAGAAAGGAGTTTAGAGAATGTGCAGTATGTTATAGTGTGATGCTTTGTATGATTACTGGAAGCAGTGTAAACATTATTTATTTGTACCTGTGCTGAGATCATCTGAAGAATCTGTGTGTAGTGCTTCGATTATAAGGGAAAAGGTACCCTGAAAGAAAGCATACATTTGTTAATGTTAATGGCAATCATTGAAGAGGAAATCCATGTGTTAATCAAAATAATTTCAGGATACCAAGATAAAAAAAAGTGCAGTCTACTGTACTGAATAGGCGAGGCTCAAAGAATTGTGTTGGCTCGCTACATGTTTTCACTTTTACTAAGGAAATGGGTGGACTTTTTAAAAGTTATTTCCTGATATGATTTCCATGCTTGTTTGCTTTAATATTCAGTGATTTAAACCCCTGAAGTGCCAGTCTAATGGTAACAGCCTAACATATTAATATTATTATACGTATACATGGGACTTTGATTTTTGGTTTTAAGGGTGATCCATTGTTTTAAGGCCGCACTTTTTCCCAATGAACCCATCAGTATTATAATAATGATTAGGGCCCTAGCTTGGCGGCCTTTGTCATCTATGTTCAATCTTAATTTCTCCACTTTCACACCCTGGTTGGACGGTTGTAAAATGAATCCCTTTGGGAATTTCACGCTGTGGTGACAATTATACAGGATGAGGAAAGTGAGGTAGTGGCATTTTCAACACCACAACACTTGCTCCCTCAGGAATAGTCTATGGAAAGTAACACTTTGTATATGCACCTCCTTTTGCCTTTTGATATACAAATGTGACTTTCAGATACATGTCTTGGAGCCTCACCTATTCCATCTCCCCTCAGGATATAATACAGACACATGTAAATGGCAAGCTTCCCTCGGGCTACAAGTCTTTATCTGGAGAAGTCTGCTGCTTTCTTCTGGAGTTTCTTTCACCTTCTGTAATGCAGCCCCACCCTGCAGACCGTATCTCCATCTACTCTACCAGCCACCACCCTAAGTTCCTATGCACCTTCTCCATCATCATCGGTCGGATGTGTGAATGGCGATGCCCACAAGTAAAGGGAAAAAGAAATGGAACTCACAGGCCAGGTGAATCCAAAGGCGAATCGGATGGGGTTGGTGAAGCTGGGATCCGAGCTGCTGGCGTCGGGCACACTGAACGAGTTGGAGCCCAGCACTGGAGTGACAGCGCTGCCATATGTACACGGCGGCTCCGGGGACACACTGGTCTGGTAGTGTTTCAGGCACACCCGGAAGAACGTCTTGCACTCGCATGGCTGAAGCCCCGGGGAGCCAGACATCCCTCCGCGGCAGCAGTTCGCGTTCCCCACAGAGCCCTTCTTATTCACAAACTCCTGCAACTTCAGCTCGAACAGCCCGGAGCCAGAAACCTGCGGGGCCAGCAAATGCCACATGTATTACCTAATGTACCCA
>JABWIB010004014.1:15680-44800 GCA_016617825.1 Platyplectrum ornatum
CAGGGAGTTCACTCATTCTTAAGGGAGTGTTCCTTAAGCTGGCCATACACGGCACAATTTTTTTTTTCTAAAATCTGGTAATTTTTTTTAGGTTAAAAATCATTCAGTGTATGGGCCCTTACAATAATCCTGCCATTGAGACCCACTTTAAAAGCATAAACTAAACAATTTTTTTTTTTAACAAAATCGTTTGGTTTATACAATTATTGCGCGGTGTATGTCTGCTTCCAATTCCTTATTAAAAAACAAAAAAAAAACAAAAAAAAATTTTTCATCCAATCTTCAGATTGGACAATTTAACTTATATATCGGCCAGCTTTATATTTAACTATGATATGTAACTATGGCATATGTAAATAATATCAAATAAATATGTTTATCTTTTCTTTAATAAATGACTATTGATCATAAATGATACAGTAGTGCTATCTGTATACTTTAGTAAGGTTAACATTGATAGTGTTGGTATTATATTGGTATATAATGTAGTTTTATGGGTATATAATGATGTGGAAAGGAGATCTGTTTTTTCATTTCCTGGAACTAGAATATGTGGGGTATTTACTCCTCATTGCTTTGTCAGACCACACTTTTATAACATCGGACTAAATGAAGTAGAAGTAGAAAACAGATGATATGAAAATACAGCTATATTTACCTGTTTAAGGTGCTCACTGAGAGCAATCCTGAGGCTTCCTTTCCTTTGGTGTAGCATCTCACACGTCATTAATGTATAAAACACTGCTGTACACGCTAATGGTACACAGAAATAAAAGCCAAACAGCCACCAATCCTTGGCATGCTTGTAAAACTGTAAAGAAAAAGAAACAAGATATTTTCCTTTGTTCTGAGCTGCTTTACCTCTGATGGAACTCATAAAATGCCATGTGTCAAAGGAGCAAACATCTGTCAGGTTAACTGCTGGCTGGTACTAGTGAAGATTTACATTCAGTCTGGTCGCTTTACATTGAAACACAATTAATATGGTTGATCTATGGTGACTTAAGCAAATGGTACACAAGGAAAATGTCCAGTATTTGTGTAATTTCAGTTTGGAGATGGAATCCATAGGTCTGCAGTCAGGGCTACAANGTTATCAACCCCTGTGGCCCAGTCTTAAATCTAAAACAAACAACACAATTTATAAACCTCTGTGCTAACCAGGACTATGTACATTTATATCTGTCACCTCAAGACATTCATTACAAGTACTACCTTCAAATTCAGCGCATAAAAAATATATATAAAATATATATAAAATATTTTTTATATATACAGGTTTGTATTTGATACTATATATATATATATATCTGTGTCTAAAACAGTATTGTCAGAAAATGTTCCTGTTCTACAACAATACAGGATTAAGGCTATGCATGTCCTTCAAGTGGCACTTTGTGTCACTGAGGTTAAAGATGACTACACACCTAATTAAATGAAAGTGGCTTGTCACGGCGCATGCAGTGATACTGGTCTCAGAGGCATATCCCAAGGACATACTCACCAATGGCCCCTTGTCTTTTACCCCTATCATTCATTTTCTGCATTTTCTGTACTACTCAAGTGCATCATGTATATGTGGGGAGGAAGTGAACGGTTTATTTAACAGGACCGGAACTTTAGTTATACAAGACATATAATATATACAGCTAGGAAATATGAGGCTTATGCCAGTTTGAATTAAAGCATGCTAATTTCTCCTTTATTCTCTCCAGAAAAATGAAGGAATTTNGTTTATGTGGGGCCTGTGACTGATTAAATATGGGTACTGAACAGGGCGTCCCTCTCATCTTACATCAGGTCTTGACTGAGAGGAATAAGAGTGCTTTTGTTTTTCCCGCAGGTCCAGATGTTAACAATTTTCTACAGGAAGTGTGCATTAAAGGCAGCTTCCTTGTGTACCACAATACGAGAGAAGCCTAGAATGCTGCTGATTCTGTAGAGATAAGCGCTGTTCAAGTTACTGCACTATCCAGTGAATAATATCAATACATCAGCATTTAAACCTCTGAAAGAAGTGATGTCTAAATACATATGAATTCAGCACTGAATATTTGCAACCCTGTTTCTAAACTTAACACACAGCTATATATAATAGCACATGTAATGAAATGGCGCTGGATCCATACTCCGCTGTGACTACCTTCCTATGCCCTGTGCGCAGTGGAGATTGAGAAATGGATCCCAGCTGTATCCTAACTCCCATGTGGGCAAGGGCAGGTCAATCACCTGGCATACTAGAAAATTTAAATGACAGACCCTTAAGTCTGGATAGTACATGCGGGATGGAACTACTGTACTAATTACATTCCACTCCCCTCCTACAGTTCTGTGTGTCCCTGCCATTTGAATTTTACCAGGTCTGCATTCTGGATCCAGATACAAAAGGAGGCGTTTTACTGTCTTTGCAGCACACATTATCTTATGTTGAGTCTCAGTTGTCTGTTGGTTCTCTCAGTTTTCACATCTCTTTTACAAGTGGCTACTAGTGCCATCTATCAGCCTATTATGTATACGCACTGACTGATTGTCATTTAAAACAATGATGAATTTGAATTCTGACCAAGTGTTCATCACTTGTTATTCTTGGATTGAAGTGCGGGTTCTTTTATGTCCTCACCTTTCATTAAGAAGCTGAACTTCACACTTCATGTATTGTTTGCCATTTTAATAATAGGTGTGAGCGTGCAATAAATATAAGAACGAGCTGCTAATTAAAATTTCAAAGTAAACTTTGTTGTGTTTCAGATTTATTCTTTCCGACTAATAAATGTTACAAAGGAAAACAACAGTCTTTCATGTTCCAAATAAATCCAGACAAATTGTACTATTGCCATTCAAAAAGTGTAAAGTTCAACTCCTTAATCCTCTTTACAGGCTTTCCATTTAAATCCATAAAGGTCATTACACAAGGATGATGTTTATTAGATTAAGGCGAGGTTATGGAACATCACAGAACATAAATATGTATTTATATGTCACTGTCATGTAAGGATAATATGCCTGGCGGGATTATTTCATGAGACGTTCTCAAAGGGAATTTTCTGGTTTTTGTGACCAAATTGATTTAGAGGCTAGTTATAGTATACTGATGGCCACTTACAAACTGAGAAGGAAGTCAGTGTGATGCACTCTGAACGACACAAAACTGAAGTCATGAGAATATGTGTATTTTTCCTTCAGATGGAAGTTTTCCGCATCATCCTTGCTTAAATGCAGTGCTATGTGGAGATTTGGATAGTACGGATGGGTTCACTATACTATTAACATGCCTCCTGCTGTACAGGGGGCAGGTACATACACACAGTATGCACCTGCCCCTCTATGTAATTTACAGTTTACTAAGATCTGGATCCTAAACTACATAGTAACAGTGTGCATGCACGCTCTAGTTTGCTTAGGTTTTCCTCACCCAGGGTAAACTGGTGATTATCCACCATGAGTAACCATGGACCAGACCCATGGATGTCTATAGTCCACATGAGAGATGGTAGGGAACTCCCATGTCACTCCACTCTCCTCTGCAGACTTTGGACACAATACGCATTAATAAGTCTAACTTATTTGTGGTACAGGCGTATTCTAAGAAGCCAACTTTTCATCCAGACTCTGATATAGCTCAGAATCATTGAGCGAGTATGAAGGTTACCACTGTTTATCATGATCTTTGTACAGCGGGTTTCAATGGCAGAAGAGCTGCACATAACATACATTATGTATGGAAACGTGTCTCTGCTGTGATGAATTACAATGTACCATCTGGCAGACAGGTGGATAAAATTGTGTTTGATGTTACCCAGGGTAAACACTTCTGCCTGAATATGTAATGACAACAATAAAGTGTAGTAACGATAGACCAGTATGTCTTGGTTCACAAATGTGCAACAGGAAACCTTTCTACTACAGCATTGACTACCGTATATCCCACTATGGCAACAATTTGGGAAAGGACTTTTCCTGTCTCAGTATGACACATGCAAACATTGGTTAAATATAAATAAATGAAATAAAATGCAGAACCATGTATTAAAAGCTTTATATCATAATGGCACTATTAAAATACTGTATCTGTTTCAGACAGCAAGTGTTCATAAATGTGTGCTTTCTGTGGTGCAACCTTCCAATAAATGCTACTTCTACTGCTCATTTTAAGGTTTAAACAGCAGACAGACATATAGAAACCTATAGCAACAATTTCTGAATAATGACATGTTTAAAGATCAATAAACGTGTATGTATGACATCATACCTCCATAAATGGTGATGTTGCTTGAAACATGCAAGTTCGGATAGTTTCACCCCGGTAATCAAACTGTATCATGACAAATCCAATTGCCTCAGGAATGGCCAGGACAAATGAAAGAACCCAGATGGAAATTATTTCAATAGCTGTGATGAGAGGAATGCCATTGCCTTGAACACGGCTCCATGATGCAACTGCTCTATACCTAGAATTAAAAATATGTCAATAAAAGAAAACAATTATATATTTGCTCATTGGAATTTTATTAACAAATAGTAATATTAGTATACATTATGCATGATATTATAACAGTCAATATGTGCATGCCCCAATTCACCCAGGCAATGGGCATTATAGGTTGGCTTTCTCTTACAATATCTATATTCTTCCTTTTGCTATTAGGTAACATTTCATTCTCAAAATATATAATTTACAAAGCAAAAGAATTGATAAAGCGCTGTCTATAGTACTACTTCTAAATGCTGCAGGATTATATTGATAAGAAACAAAACAATATAAGTTTTGTATATTTACTGGTTCACATGCATACAATATACATTGCATCAATTTATGTTGAAGAATCTCCTCTAAATATCCTAAATTAATCTCTGGTTATATTGTTTCTTTTTTTTACAAGACTAAAATGCTGGTCTGACCGTCCACACAGGAGAGGGAAGCGAAACGTCTACGCACCGATATGTGTCCGTCAAGATGCAGAGCTGTCTACCCTGTCCTCTCACCTTAATCTGCATGTTTACCCTCGCCCCCTTGCAGGGATTAAGAATGTGGATTTGCTAGAACCCCCCATATTTTGGATTTAAGCTTGGCTTCTAATGTGTAAATTATTGTTGCTGTAATTTGCACACAGATATTGACCAGCGTTACTGTTACACTGTTATTAGACTTGGGCTGGGAGACGTCATCTCTCAACGCAATACTGCTTGAAACTGATGAAATTTACCTGCCCTGCAATTCAACATGGTTTTATTCAGGTCTGGATCTAGTCCAATGTAACCAGCACAGTCTGATTAAGAAGTGAAAGGGACATTGAACGTACATACTGAGCTACTTTATGCAATGTCTGGACACCTTTGATTTTTCTCTCATTTCCAGTACATTACTGTATTCCTGTGTTCCAGTTACACAAGATTACACCAGTTGATGACAATTTAGCATCTGAGTCTTTGGAGAAGTGAGGTCACTGGTAGCTGAGTAGGATGTTCCCTCTGGTGCTGATCCACATCTGGCTGGATTTTATAAGAACAGTCATACACATTCTCTAAGCAGATGTTGTCTGGGTTGCAGCGTAAGCGGATAAAGATCACAGAAGAGTTGTTGGACTCATGTCTCCTACTGCCTGTGTTTAATTAGTGCCCAAGAACTGTGGTTACCGCATTCATTAGTGATGTTTAACCGAATTCTTAGCAAATATATCAGATGGTAGCAATTTATTTACATGCGAGTGTTTGATGGTAAACATGGGACTGGATGATTGGAAGCACCATTTTGTCTATTCTTAAAGTGATAATGTTGAATATAAGCATAAGAATCTATGGCATTTATAAAATGGGTACATGAGAATTATAAGTTGCATAAAAATATTATATTCAAAAAGACAGGGGCCTATATGTACTAAGCAGGGAGATTGGAAAAGTGGGAATGTTGCCCATACCAACCAATCAGGTTCAACCTCTCATTCTCCAGTGTGTAAAATGAAACTGATATCTTGAATCTGATTGGTTGCTAATGGCAACATCCCCACTTTCCATTCCCCCTGCTTAGTAAATTTAGGGCAGAATGTTATAATTGGAAAGGCCTATTGAAATTAGACTCATTATCGTCTGGATTAGATTCTAGATTATGATTATCCATAAATTTTTGTGCTTTGTGCATACCTCCCGCTTTTGGGGTACTGTCTCACTATCCCTCCCGATTCCCAGTTTGTCCCGCCCCGTGAGTTGCGGCATCAAAAAGGGGCAGAGCTTGGGTGGGAAGGGGGAGGAGTCGGGTGTTCCAGCGGCGGGGATTGTGTCCCGCGGCCCGGACCATGTATGTTGGGAGGTATGATTGTTCTATATGTGTACACGGCAACCAATGTGCTCTGTCTACAGTGCTGGATCATTTCAGTGGACCTTTATATAAAGATCTATAGAGCTGATTACAAATAGTTAATAAACCCCATGAGAAATAAACAAATATTCAGACAAGGACATAAAAGAACTATAGATTTTATGGTATAATTATTATATTTTATTTTAAATAACAAACATATTGTAAGTGATTGATTCATGGAAATGTAATTTAATTAACTTAAATAAAAAGGAACTCGCTAAAAACCTTGGCACCATTTAATCTATCTCTATGCCATTATGCATGTCTCACTGCCAAATCATTTCTACTCATGTTTAATCTCTCTTGAAAGTCATGTTAGAAGCTGTTGCCTGAGTGCTAACAGATGGTCGGAAATGTTCTGGTTAAAACTTGTTCTCCTGAACCCCTGTAAAAACTTATCATGAATCCTCTTCAGAAGGAGAAATAAAGAATAACACACATTGCACTATGTTTTATCTTTATGCGTATGGAGTAAACAGACATCTGACTGAGGTTATGGTGAATTACCCAGAATCCCACACTCCAGTGCTAGCATGTAGCCATTGCTATGCTACAGGGAAAAACCTCTGTTTAGAAGGCATCACTACGCATTATCATAGATCTGTATCTGCAAAGCGTTTTATTGTAGCAAAACTCAGACATCTTAATGGTCAGTGATCAAACATACCTGTCTACACTCAGAGCACACAGGTTAAGAACTGTGATTCCAACGGAGGCCTTCTGTATAAATGGGACGAGCTTGCAAAGACCATATCCAATCGAAGAATCATCAAAGGGCCATCGCTGGGCGAGAAGCTGTGGAATAGAGTTCACCGCCATAAAGTCATTATATTTCTACGGGAAATCTTGAGTATAAATGAATGAATGAATGAATTTATTAATTAATTAATTGATAAATTAATAATCTTAACTTACTTATATCTCATACCCTGAATTAAAATTAACAGCAAAATAATTGCTAAAGGCAAATTTTAAATATCCAGAAATAATTATTTTATTGAGTGGTTATGTTTGATGTTTCCTATCTCAACTCTAAATTACATATATAAAGTTAAAACTATTTATAAGGAATATGCAGTAAGCATAAGCTAAATTCATTTTACTCCTCACATTGCTACATAGCGATAGAGGTATTTGTTACTGCTGCTAATTTTTGTTCAGAGTTGCTGATCGGGAGATCCATGAATTTCAGACATTTCTCCGGTATTTGCAAATTTCCTGCGACATGGGCTACAAAAAATCACTGCCTCTAGGCCCGTGAGGTACAAAGAATGTGTGGGGCTTGATAACGTCTGGCCCCCCCACAACCATAGTAAATAAAGGCCGTAAATGAGGGCTGCTCAGGGTGCAGAACTTCGGGCATGATTGACATAAATTACGCCTTTTGTTCTTCCCAGTGCTGTTGGCTTTTGGATTCAAACGGGAGGGAGAGACCTGCTTTGCATTAGCCATAAAATATGATGTACTGTATAAATCATTATATCATGTCTGCTAAGTCTGCTAAGATGTTATTTTACCTTAAACAGCTAGCTAAATATATATTATATATTAATTATTAAGGACTGCATATAAGGTGCTTTGTAACTTATACAAACATCCATTATGTCATATAATGAACATGATAATGTAAACTTTCCTAACTAAGTACATACAGCTAAATAATATAAATGAAATATTCAGTACACACACCATGCTATCTTATTGCATACATCAGCTCAGCATACCTCCACAAGACGTATGCTTAGGCTAAACCTATAAGCATGATTCTTCTTGAGTCCTCTAATATTTTTAATGTAGGTAGTCAGAGTAGCTAATGTCTCCGGAAGTAAAACATCTTTATAATGGAAATGCAAATGGCACAAAATGTATCTAATGTTTCCTCAAGGTACTCCTATCATTTATTATGCATATGCACATACTGTTCCTCCTAAGAGCCAATTCAGCATGTTACAAAGTCTTCAGTTTTGTCCCTGTGGACCTGAGTTACCTGTTTCTCTGAATGTACGAATGATGTATTGGTATATGCATGTTTATCTTACATTTCATATGCATCAGTTACACAGAACGATTATGGGATGGGCCATAGATGTATCTTTATCTGTTTCTAGATAAGTGGAGCATGCATACTTTTGAGATGTCTAATTAATGTTAATCTACAAGCCTCCATGGGAACTATTGGTGTTTATAACGTTAACTAAAAATATATATAAAATAACATTTTTAAGAGTAGTAAAGTTATTGAAAAGACAGTAAGAACTAAATACATATCCACAATTTATTATAGGTATAATCTATATATAATCTATATATTTACTTTATTATATATTATAATCATATTATTTAGTGTAGGATTTAAGTATTAATATTATACATAATATATATATATATATATATATATATATAATATATACATAATAAAATAACCTTTGCTTTGACTTATCTTTAGACATCTGCTCAGCAGTTCTCCCCCCTTGGAATGCACCAAGGTACAAACACATCCATTACACAGGGCAGAATCACAGCAGGGGAGACGTGTATACTCAGAATTATTCCTCAAGTATAAATAAAACTTGTTTTGTAGAAATCAACAAGCGGAAATCATAGTACGACAACACTATGCTAGTTCCGTGACATTTGAAAACATGATCAGAGACACATACACAAAGTGCTCCTTTGGTAAACATTTCAGAGAAGGTTTACAAGAGCATAAAATAATTTGTCTTGGGAAAAGTCTTTTAAACACATAAAACGTACAATATTAATATTTATTCATGCATGAATTACAGCAATGTCCGTTAGTGCTGCATCATAACCTTTATTCTACTGTTTTCTGCATGTAAACCAGTCACACACAATTTGTCCCCTCGTCCCATAAACTGTGACTTGGGAGATTCTCATTGAGGGCAGTGTAGAGAAACATTTTTCTCCCATCAACCTTTTAACCTTCTTAACTGAAGGTCTTCACCTCTGCCCTGAAGCATTCATCATGCAATCCCCCCCCCTCTCCTAACTTACACAAGCAGGACTTTGTAAATTGTACTGTTGCTAATGGATTCATGTGCCAGTTTCACAGCGTAAATAGAGATGTCTTCAATCCACAATGTGCAAACAGTGTCATTCATTGATCATAAATATTTTTGTAAAACATTCCACAACAGTATAAAACCCTTTGATAGGAATTTATGTGTAAATAAAACGTATAACTGCGGTGTTGACATAGTGCTTCTACACTGTCAACTCACATTTTTAAACTGTGTGTCAAATGATAACTAAAATGATTTGTTTTACTTGTTCATGCGAAGTTAAGCTCAGATCACCAGGAGAAGATATGAAGGGACATCAATATCCTTTATCTCTGCAATGATCTTATTTTCAGTTTCAGGAGTTAGAGACATGTCCTGATACCTGATACTGCCATAAACACCAGTCGCTGTGGCCATTGCTGTCAGCCACAATATATAGGAAAGGCTGATAATACTGAAGCCATCCAGAGGTGTTCTGAACAGTTCATATGATGGGGCTGAGGTAGACATAGGTACACAGCACTTGTATGAAGAGCTGTCTGGTACTGGTCTTGTATCACAGTGAATAATATACACATGACAGCATAGTGCCACTGGACACTGTACTACTTTTAAAACATAGCACAATTTAGAATGGCCACCTATGACAAATAACATCTCAAGTGGCACTATGTGTGCTTGTATCACTATGAACCTATTAGGGCTTTCCCATGTAATAAATTATAGAAATTAATTATTCTTATTAAAACGAGTTTGAAACTTGTGTGTGCTTCAGGCAACACTAAAATGATTAGAAGATTGTTGTGCCTTGTGCTCTCATTGGGGTGCCGCAGAATACAGTTTCCGACGTGGTGGCACGAAGAAGCAAAATTTGACTTCTTGTATAGGAGCTACATAAGATTTGATGTCAACCAGAAGTATTTATGTCTTTACCTAAATAGTTATTATGCTTTTTTAACTAATAAATTGGACTGCTTGGTGATCGTTTTGTATAGGGATGCCTTGAAAAAATATGTAGACTCTAAGGGTGCCTCGATTTGAGAACGTTTAAAAACCACTGCCCTATCGCCAGTCTTTTCACAGTAACTTATGTGTTTACTAAGGATATGCAGGGCTTGATTCATTGTAATCTGGGTGCGATAATGTATATATGACATACTGAAGCAAAGCTTTCATTATGTAGTGTAGGTATCACGCGAATGTAGGAATATGATTAGGAGAACTTGTTGAAAGACAGTGACTGGGATGCATCAATGTTCAATTTCTGAGTCATTGCTGAGTATAGGCCAGGTAGACATTTATGACATTAACTTTTGTCTGCATTTCACAGCTCTTCATGGCAAATTCCTGTGCAACAGACATGAAGTAATCTCAGCTGCCAAAATCGTCTTCAGCGCAAAATGGTAATTGTTATTTTTTTAAATACAATATCGCTAGTAGACTAGAGATAACATGCATTAAGAACCATCCTTGTAGATAATAAAAGTGACTTCTTTACCGCCTCTGTTATTACAACACAGGACACCAGAGAGCTCATGTCTGGGGTTAACATTTCGCTAAGTAAACAGCAAAGCTTAGTCAGTCATCAGGAGAGAAATGGCAGAACATCTCAACATATACATGTTCTCACATATGCTTAACATACAATGCTCAGGTTTATATGTTTAAATTGCCCAATCACGTCAATGCCATAAAAATGTAATCATTATGAATGCAACACATTTTATATAATAGATATATACTACTTCACCAAATAATGTATATGGGGGCAGTTTATTAATTAAAATAAGTCTTATTTTCATTTTCTGCTTCTCGATGACATAATAAAAAATGTCCATATTTCCTCCTATCATCTCCCCACCTACCTGGCCCCATCTCTTCCCCCTTCTATTTCTCCTGAGACTGCCTTCCTTCATCAACATTCTTACATTCTTCTTTCATTATGCGGCTATTTTCCTGCTAGTGTAACCATGCTTTCTGCTTCATTTTTATACACTTTGTTATGTTGTACCCTTTTTACTATGTTACTACTATCTATTGAAGAGGCTGCAGAAGCTGTGTGGTATGTCTTATAAATAATGGCTTTATTATTGTTATTATTATTATTATTATTAATAATAATTATTATTATTATAATAATAATGCTATTTAATAATGAAAATCTTTCGAAACAATTGATTACCAATGGTGGTCTGGAGCAGTAATAGTTACCTTTCTTATCAAGGCATATGGACCACTGTCTGCCTTCTATGTACAGTGGAAAGATTTTTGTTTCACTGAGTAGATAAAAAAGTAAATAAACTAATATCTATCTATTCATCCATACACACAAACACACATACAATTTCTATTATATTATACTATGCTGCGATAGGATAATATAGCAGAGAATTGCTGGAAACTTAGATCAGTTAAGGGCCGATTCAATCTTCTTCGCGCGAAGACTGAAGACTGAAGGCTGTTTGCGTAAGGGAGGAAAACTCACAGTTTTTCATTCGCGGCTCATTGAGTTGCGCATAAAAATTCACGAGATTCTACTACTGTAAGAGATGGGAAAAAGTGGCAAGTGCTCTTCGCACAGGATTGAATCAGCCCCTTAGCCTTGTTTGACTACCAAGGCTTTCTGCTGCTGCTAGGTAACTGCACATCAATGCTGGGAAACCTTAAATAATATATATATATATATATATATATATATATATATATATATAGGAAAATAGGAGAAGAGGAAATCAGCAGCACTGCACCAGTTCTGAGTAATTAGTCTCTGCCACCCCTTCCCCCCCATCCCCTGCCACACACACAATTGGCGTCCATCTAACCATTTATTAATAAAATAGCACAGAACTGATGTGGTTAAACAGAGGTCCTCTTCTATAGATTCATCCTGTAGTTTGTGGTTCTAGGGTAATGGTCACATCATTGTGACTAGCTTTCAAAGGGAAATCTGAAGTCATAATATCCTGAATCACTGAACTGATGAAAGAAAGATGAGGGGAAAGCAGGCACGCTAAGGCATGGCAGTAATTGTAAATACAAAGTCACATGGATGATAAAAACAGCCCTGTACAATAAGTACAACCCTTTGCAATAAAAGTTAACTTAAGGTAAAAGCATGCAGAAACAATTTCTATTTGATCTTCTGGATAAATAGGAGGTTTGCTTTTTAGATGTTATTTCTATGTTGAACAAAGTAATATGAAGTATGGTTAAATGCTTCAGTAAAATACTTTTTCCTGGCTCTAATCTACCCACTATGGCTGGGAATACCTCATTATTAATGAGCAGTCATATCAAACAGCCTGTGAAAATATATTGTATTCAAATGACAATAAAGTGCATTAAAGTCCTGTCATGACAGGAAATAAAGCAAAGCTCCTGTTCCAATAAATCAGCAATAACTCACAATGACGACTGCTAATGGTGACCATGACTCAATAGGAATGAAAAATTCATAGACATTAGTAAACATTACCTTTTTTTGTTTTCAATA
The DNA here is from genome assembly GCA_016617825.1 of Platyplectrum ornatum. Classification (NCBI taxonomy): domain Eukaryota; kingdom Metazoa; phylum Chordata; class Amphibia; order Anura; family Limnodynastidae; genus Platyplectrum; species Platyplectrum ornatum. The sequence goes on from JABWIB010004014.1 coordinate 28,552, forward strand.
AAATAACTCTTGAAAACCTTTTGGTTGTAAACATAGGCGGCCCTAGTCATAGGCCATATAGATCCCTGCGACTCATGGGATACAGGCTTCCGATTCCGCAGGAGGCCCCCTGTCACAGTAATGGGACCCCCACTCCAATCTCCCACTGTCTGATCAGGGGCTCCTGATTGGATGAAACGGGCAATCAGGACACGCTGAATGGCTGCAGGGCTCCTGATTGGCCGTGACCCATGGAGGATCAGAGTGTGGGGTGGGGGGGATGATTTCTGGTGGCGGGATCCCCATAAGGTCTAAGGCCGCCTCTGGTTGTAATCTACCATAAAAAAAATTTAAAGTAATCTACCATAATACAATATTTGCCAGTTGCATTTTCGAATGATTCCTTTCCAAAGCACTGTCAAGCACCCCAAGCCAAAATTTACCAGGTAAGTACTGCAATATTGCATGTACAGGATTATTAATCATGCAGCCACCCTCATTCTTTTAGACCACATGATGACCCGAATTGCATTGAATGTCATTGCCTACTTTAAGTATTCTAATAATATTAATAACAATAAACTGTAAACTGTAATAATGACTTTGTCTGAAAATCCTATTATTTGGGACCTCAAAGCTGGTAATATTACAAGTGAATATATCAGTAACTTTATCATTTCTACAGAGCTTCCAATGTTTCTGAAATAATTCCTGGTAACTGCTAAGATACTGTAGCTTAAACCTTGAGATACATCTATCTATATATACATTTAACTGCACAGTAAGGTCGGTTCATGATAAGATTTGTGAACGTTGTGTTCTGTTCCACTTCCAGATACATACTGTAAAAAGTAAATGGCATGATTCTATATTACATTTCTAATAAAAGAATATAAAAAATTATATTAGTGTTGACATCTGTTAAATTGAATGCAGTTCACGTTTGAAATGTATCATGTACACAATTAAATGTATACCGAGCTACTTCAAAGTCCAGATACAGAGACAAGCTAAAATCCAAAAAGATGCAAATAATAGTTTATTATCTTAAATGAAAGCAGCCACTGATGGGTAATCATTTTTATACATACCACTTTGTGAATCACAGTGGTGAAATATGGAAAACAAAACTGCTGTAACGTATGTGGTCATAAACATCAGCATGTCAGTAATTTAGCTATAACTATTTCTGTTAGAAATAATATAAATAAATAAATAATTCAACATGTTGTTGAAACTCTAATTTTGCCAATATACTTACCATAGGGTAACCAGGTTTACATCATTTAAAGGGAATGTAAAAGAATATATTTGTTCACACTGGGAGAAGAAGCCCATTCGTAGTTCACAGCTCCTGGTATATAAGGACTATTATACACTGATTCATCATATTATACAATACACCCTTTCACAGATCAAAGGCAAGGAGACATGACAAGGATAAGGACATGAAGATAAGCCATAATTGGACCAGTCAATGGTGTGCAGAATTTAGAAGTAACACATCAATGGCCGCCTCCAGTAGAGATAAACGTGTGCTGGGAACTGGGCCCACTCACTCAACTCAATACATTCTATTACTACAAAGCTTGGAAGTTACAATGAGCTCAAAGTGCAGCTAGTAGGGATCAGATGCCAGATTCACATGGCGTCCCAATTACCTTGAGGGCAAGAGGACGCGGCTCCCCTCACAAGCACAGATCAATCCTTAATATTTCCTTGCTGTTGCCACATAAAGCAAAAGTAGAAGTCTGGATCTATTGCTTTATTACTGAATCACAGCTTGGCCTATATTTACTAAACTGTGGGAATGAAAAAGGGAAGATGTTGCCCATAGCAACCAATCCACTTTTACATTCCTGCAATTAAGTGATCCAGCCCCATGAATGAATATAGTTTAACTGGTCAAATGGTCCTTTTTCCCTTCGGTAGTTCCTAACTATGGTAGCAGGCTCTGTACATTTAGAAGAAAGATGGAAGAGGTAGAATTCTACTTGGAGTATGCGATAATAGTTAGCAAAGTTTTCTGAAACTATCCGTCTTGATCTGCTATGAAACCCTGACCATGTAATATTGCAGTCTGGAAACTTAGGTTTAATTACTCAAACCGCTTTTATTTATTATTACATGTTAACTGATTGGAGCTGCAAGAAAACCTGGTACATGTTTCGTTACACACAGCGTTACAGACTATGTAGTCGGACCGGCTAGTCCCAACTACATGACACTGTATACTTTGGCAATGGAAAAATGAAAACGCTACATAAAACATTCTTGCAGTTTTGTTCCAGTGAAATGTTGCCAATATAGTTAGTTACCATAAACAGATCTCATGTCTCAGACAAACAAAACACAGAGGACAGGACAGAACTAAACATAAAAAATACATTTTACTAAATATAGGTATTAAGTCTTCTTTCCTTGTCAGAGCAATACTCCAGCCAGCTCCAACTTCACTGTTATTCAGGTGACATATGACAAGATCTACCTACCTTAATATTTCCACACTCTCCATACTAAATATGATAGTATGGCTAAAGTATGGCTAGTGTATAAAAGCTTAATCGATCCCACCCTGTGTACACGCTGTATGCAGACCGTCCCGTCCCACACTGCCTATGCATCCATATGTGTAATGAAATGTATATCTGCTCATATGTCCACTGGTAACATGCAGCTATACAAATAGTTGTGGTTATGATAGAAATGAACAAAGTATATGACTATGGACTAATAGCAGACAAACTAAACAATAAAACACATCCCATAAATCATAGTAGACGCACGAGATGAGTCAGTCTTTCCTGACATCATTTTCTGGGTTTTACAGAAGTATAATGAAGCCTGAACACGCTTTGTCCAGTCTAGATATGGCATTTATTTGGCCCTGAGAAACAGTTTCAGTAATAATTGTCTATTATGTCTGTAGTAACAAATATGTGACCTACCACTTGACTAAGGGTTCAAGAGCACTTCCTCAATCAGGCGATCCCTGTGGAGCTTGGGAATAATGAAGGCCATTCTTGCAGCTACAATGTAACAATGTGCACCTATGTCATTTCTAATCACTGTAGGTCATAGATCTTTTACCGGGTTTCTGAAACTTTACAATACAAACAAACAATAATAGCAACTCATTATATGATTTAGTAAAACACAGAGTACAGTAAGTAATTGGGATCAGGGCCTAATATTACCAAGCAGGGAGATTGAAAAGTGGGGATAGTGCTCATAGCAACCAATCAGATTTAAGCTCTCAGTTTCATTTTACATAATGGAGAATGTGAGCTTGAATCTGATTGCTATGGGTAACATCCCCACTTTTCAATCTCCCTGCAATCTCCCTGCTCAGTTAATCTAGGCTCAGGGGTAATTCAGATTATCTGTTTCATATATTAGAATTCATTAATCCACACTACTATCTGTTTGGGGGTCTTAATGTTATAATTATTTCTAGTTTCTATATAGTAATATACCATAAAATAAATATTTTATAAAAAGTATTTTGAACAGTTAGTACTGTTGATTATATATAATGGTGAAATATATAACTAGTCAATACATTTGTCTTTGTTAAAAGAAGTGTCCTTCAAACGTTCATTAGAAGCATACTGAATGGGAACATGGGCTCCATTGTCCTTGCAGAATTCCAGAGGTACCTTTTCCAGCAGAGTTTTGTTATGAACAAGATACATTAGAGATTTATACTAGTGATCTATAAACTCTATGCTCTTTTGCTGCTGTTCATTAAGCTGCCATGCTAGGTTATAGATCGATTGCTTACAGAGTAGACACTGTGTAAATGACTGCTTTACAGACTTGCTGCATGCGTATTGAAAGTTTTATCTAACAGGTTTATGTACATCGTTCGTGAGTCATGTTATAGTAAACCACATGCCTACAGATTTTGATTTGTATTAGATCCCATTAGGGCACAGTCTTTATTATTCTAATGCAGTGTGGAGAAAATAGTTTACTATTTAACAGCACCACAATGGATGTCAGGGTGGCTTTGAGCAGAGTATATTGCCGTAGTGCTTCCAACCATTATGGGTTGAGGTTTAGTGGTCTCTTACTTTGGAAAATCATGTAAACCTTTTACTATTTATTTAATTCCTGAGAGAAACTTTCACTTAACACTGTTCCTTTTGCTGATCAATGTTTACCATGGAGTGGTAATTGACTACATTAGCAACTGCTAGTGTATTGAACTAATGTACTGTTTCATGGACATATTAATGTTAATGCAGTGTGCATGTGTGTAATGTCTGTGGTTGTACATGCTATGTTGAAATGAGCACATCTAATTACTGCGTGTTCCCTGGAATGTTACTTTTTTGTTTACACTCTGGGCTGATTAAATTAAAAAGAAATCCGTTACTGTATATATCTTGTTAAACTAGCTGTCCTCTTCCATCCAAGTTCAATTTATTGATTAGTACAGTCTCTCATGCATTCCTCTTGCAATACTTTAGTTTACACTGGATCCAAATTCATACTTTTCTGACAGAGGAATAAAAACTGATATTCTGTTTGTAAGTTCAGATCATTGGACATAATCTGACAGTGGTTCTGTCCGAGTGACTAAAAAGGCATGCTGAAAATCACAGATAGAAGCCAGAAAATAAAGCAAAATGGTTACCAAAAAAGAAAGACAGGCTGTTGCATTTGAGATCACTGAAAGCATTTTAAAGCACCTGGGTTCATTTGCCTTTCTTTTCCTCTCTCTTTCTCCATCCCCCTCTCTCTGTCTCCTTCTCTCTCTCCCTCTCTCTGTCTCCCACTCGCTCTCTCTGTCTCCCTCTCTCTCTCTCTCTCTCTCTGTCTCCCTCTCTCTCTCTCTCCCTCTCTCTGTCTCCCTCTCTCTCTCCCTCTCTCTGTCTCCCTCTCTCTCTCTCTCTGGCTCTCTCCCTCTCTCTCTCCCTCTCTCTCTCTCTGTCTCCCTCTCTCTCTCCCTCTCCCTCTCTCTGTCTCCCTCTCTCTCTCTCTGTCTCTCTCCCTCTCTCTCTCCCTCTCTCTCTGTCTCCCTCTCCCTCTCTCTGTCTATCCCTCTCTCTCCCTCTGTCTCTCTCTGTCTCCCTCTCTCTCTGTCTCCCTCTCACTCTGTCTCCCTCTCTCTCTCCCTCTCTCTGTCTCCCTCTCTCTCTCTCCCTCTCTCTGCCTCCCTCTCTCTCTCTCCCTCTCTCTCTCTCCCACTCGCTCTCTCTCTCTCCCTCTCTCTCTCTCTCTCTCTCTGTCTCCCTCTCTCTCTCTCTCCCTCTCTCTGTCTCCCTCTCTCTCTCCCTCTCTCTGTCTCCCTCTCTCTCTCTCCCTCTCTCTGCCTCCCTCTCTCTGTCTCCCTCTCTCTGTCTCCCTCTGTCTCTCTCCCTCTGTCTCTCTCCCTCTCCCTCTCCCTCTCTCTCTGTCTCACTTCATATTCCATCTTTCATACTGGAACTTCTGCTGACAGAAAAGTTATTTAACTACAACAAACAAACTTAAGTACAATATATGAATTCTAGCAAAAAACATGTAAAAGAGAACATTTCTCAAGAGGGGGTTGCGATAAATCTCAGTCTGACATTTCAGCTGATGATCAGGGAAAATGATCTCCACATGTTAGGTGAATGTTAACCTAATACAGATGTGACCCCTGTGACATTCATCATAACTTAATGTTTTGTAGTATACTGAAAAGTGAACCGATAATGTGATGGTCAACACCACGACAATAATAAACATTTAGATTACAGTGCTATAACAACTGCAAAAGATCTCTGTACACCACGCACAGGAACACAACATCAATTTCATCTTTCGTCAAGCATTTGATGCGTCTTCCTTAATACATTGATTTACTTATCTAACCTGATATGATATTTACAATTTACATTGTTTACCTGAATAGGTTACAAAAACACACAAACTGCAAAGGTTTATACTATGGATCCTGATGACATATAAAAGCTGTATTCCTGCCCTGACACAACATGTTGCCATTGAGCTATTATCTTTACATTAGTAGAAGTGATGATGTTGTGATGTCTTTGGGGACAGAATCTCATGACTAATGCTCTTATGACTAATGAGACCAACACACTCAACCCTACAGCCACCTCGAGGTCTGTAGTAGCCCCGGTTGATCAGAGGTGGGAACTACGGCCCATCATTGATTTGGACTGAATGTCTTTTGCCAGTGTGCTCTGTTACGTCTAGTGCTAATGAACATTACTTCTAATTGTGCTTGCACAGACTTCTGACAGCCCAGGCCTGTTTTCATTTTCTCAGGTATCTGGAAATCAGGCAATAAAGATGTCTGGATAAGTATGCAGAGAGGAAACCCTTTACTGTACATACTAGGAACTGAATCCAGATCCCAGCTTAGTGATTGCTATGTCTATGTGCCGGACAAAGAGATTGGGTTATAGGGGCTTTCTGACACATCTTCATCCAGATCACTATGAGGGAGCACCCATTTACAAACTCATTCCAGCCAACCTGGTCCAAATACATTGTGAGAGGTAGCGAAGGCCACAATCAGGGAAAACTAAGAGATTGATTTCATTACTGTATATTCTTGTTCACACTTGTATATTTTACTCATTATCATCATTATATAGACGTTTCCCTTAAGGCCTTCTAAGTAAATAATGTCAAGGAACTCTCCATTTAGAGAGACAAAACAAATATAGCAATTTCATTCTGTGAGATCCCCAGATATCCTTTCACAGCTTTCACCCACATAAACATCGTCTATCTCATCTAAGAACATAAAATAACATCAAAGCAGTAGTACTTTACATATATTCATAAGGTGTCAGTAGTTTTTCAGTGCTAGTTTTTTATGTACTTTATTTCAGTTGACATGTAGTAATTTCTGGTTTCTCAAGTCATATTGTCACATGAAAAGACTACATTTACCAATGCCCGCAGTTATGAATAGTGTTAGTGGTTAGGCTGGTATAGTAGTCTTGTAAGGCCTTGGAGTTATTTGTGGAGTCATGTAATAATAAAGGTATTATTTCCTTGGAGAGCTCAGCATAAGATACGTTTCCTTTGTTAGCCGTCATTTCTTTAATGTTTTTTGACAATTGAATGGAGTGGAGTTGCAGTCAGCGGGGATGTGTTTTTGCACAGCTATTAAAAAATTATAACCTATATAAAAAAATATACTAGAGCAAAATGTGTAGTGCAGTTTTTCAGTGAATGTATGTGCTCTAAAACATGTTTTATTCTTACATTTATTATATGCTAGATTTTAAGGCTGTATGTATCTTATGTGATTCAATGAAAATGTCCCCCTTTTTAAAGGGGATTTCTTCATGCTTGTATTACATGTAGGGCATATGCTTGAGCTGAGGAGATAGTGCCCTATATAAAGTATATAAATATATGTATATAAGTAAATATATATTAGGACTATTCCCAGACCCCTAATATAACTCACATATATTACAGTATTTGCTATGCCCTTAACACCAATATGTACTTTATACAGTGTGCCTATGCATAATATAGGGATCAGGTGTAGACACACTATATAAAGTACATAATGGGTATATTAGGGAAGGAATGTGAAGGAATATACTATAATATATATGGGGTATATTAGAGGTCTGGGAATGGTACTAATATACTAGACATACATTATACAGTGCCAACTTACACCTTGAATTTACTTTATACAGTGTTCCTGCTCCAGATACAACCCACATGTAATACAGCTATATTGAGGGTGGTTTTGGCTTGTACTGATACCTATAAAATAGGTTTAGGCAACATAACATCAGTTATGTAACAATGCAAATCATAGTATTTGCACAGTAGGGCCATGAATGTCATTGTTATACTGTCACCTTCTATGGTCCTTTGAGTNCCCCAGAAATGGAGGTCAGTAAGTATGTTTTTATTATCACTCTCTCAAACGTTATGTGTTTCCATATTGTATTTGTAAAATAACCTTACACATATTCTCTATTATTTACTTGTTTGTAGCTGTAAGACGTATTTCCCGTCATCTCATAGTTAGTAATCAAGTATCTTGTAAGGGCAAGTCCTTTAGAAATTGAAATGTGCCGAGTGGTAGATATTTCAGGCTGTTGTTTTTATGATTAAGCCATGATTCGTACTCCTAGTCATTGTAAGAATTGTGACGTTCCAGAAGGATAAATCAATATTTCATAGTCAGATAGTACCCATTAGTATGTGCATCAGTAGAAATATGTCTCCTACTTAAACACTATACATAGCAGAAAGAAGAAAAAGATCACTCAAGGCGTAGCTTACCTTAAACACAATAATAGGAATGTCAATGACAATGTAGATAAGGTCTCCAAGTGCCAGGCTGGCTATCAGAGCATTTGGCCCATTCCTCATGCACTTGTTCTGATAGATTATTCTGAGCAGCGTTGCATTCCCCACCATTCCAATGATGAAAATAGCACAAGATAATATAGTGTTTATGTACTTGAAGACATAGCTGATTTTAGTTCTGCTAGGGCACAAAGTGCTGTTACTGACTGGCCTCATAGGCCGCATGGTCGAGCTCCTATTCAACGATGAGAAATTTGTACTGACATCAGTAAGATTTTGGAAGTAATACCCAGCAGTGTTGCTGATAGCGAGTCCCATTAATGCCAGAAGTACAGCGACTCTTAAGATGACAGCGCCCATGTTTTTCATCAACCAACAGCTGATACAGAGACGTTCTAGAGTGTCACTCACTGATCACCTGAAAGAATAAACACGTTACATGTCATACATTATTCATATATGTCATGCTTTAATATATATATATTACAATGGCCTAAATAGCAACATAAAATAATAAACTTAAAAGACTNGATAATCACAAGAAATGCTCAACCAATGGACATTTACTAATAAACTAATAATACTAATAATGAAATGTTGCTTCAGTTTACTTATTTATTNGCTGTAGTAGTGGCAGCAAACTATGTAGCATTTATAGTAACTTCTATACATCGTTAGTAGTTAATAATTGATAATTCATTGAAATAACTGATTTTAATACATGCAATCTATTGGTTGATATTTCTCATTGCACACAAATACTGAAAATGTAATTTTATTGAACTCTAACTAAGGGGTATATTTACTAAGCGGTAAGATTGCAGTGAGATTGAAAAGTGGGGATGTTGCCCATAGCAACCTATCAGATTCATTCATTTTATGTTACTATGTTACTATGTTACTATTTTACACACTGGAGAATGTGAACTCGAATCTGATTGGTTGCTATGGGCAACATCCCCACTTTTTCAATCTCACTGCAATCTCACCGTAAATATATCCCTAAGACACAATCAAGCTACAAATCTCAACTCATTCTTATTTGCGTATTTGTAATCTGCTCCGCTACCCTTCAAGTTCAATATGTTTTTGCTAAGGTATAAATCTGCACCTTTTTTACTGTTATTAACCAAATCTGTGAGAAAAAGAATAATAAATATAAACATGATAATATATTATATTGATAGGCAGAGGACAGATAACGTTTGGGTTGAAATGTTATACTAGTGACATAAGTTTACTGGATATGTGAAGGCAATTAACTGTAATGTGATTGTTCGTATAACACAGAATGCTGTTTGTGACTTGAGATTGAAGGAATGTGCGAAGCAATTAGACACAATTACTACACAAAAGATCCACTTTTTTAATGGCGCAGTCTTGTAAGTACACGCTGGGTAAAANATGATTGTAATACAGAATAATACCTGATCTTACTCCACGTTATCACATATGTTCATGTTTACATTACATGTGAGCTGGGAGCGTAGAAACATTAAAACATGACATTCCTGGTTGTGTTCAGACCACTTTGCCTAATGTGCCCTTCAATCAAATGTGACATGTTTACANTGTATTGCTCCACCAGCATTTCTATATGATTCGCAGCATTTAGCCATTACACAAGTCCAGGTNATAAACATTCATCTCAGAATCCATCTCCATAGCATTGTGTCTATTAAGGTCCTTTAAAATATTCCAAGCTTTAAACCTCCATTGTAAAGTGTCTGGTGGGAGCTTTTATAGGAGGAATGGTGGGAAATGTCAATGTTCAGCNGATGGATTGTTATAATGCTCTATGAAAACCTTTAGCCCTCGGTTCCATTATTTCTGGTTTATGTCAGATATAGGCGTCCACAAATAGTGACACAGGGCAAATTCAGCTCCTCAGACAGTAAGTAGATGAAATAAGTACTGGCAGTGACTATGATAAATATATAAAGANGACAATTCAGATTTGCACTTTTGCCTTTTTAAAGGGCAAAAAAGGTGCTATTGTAAACTTGAGCAAAACTATGTAGAGACGTAAGGAGTGGGAAGTAAGTTTCATTATGCTGCATACAGGGAATATTCTTTGCTGTTACACATAGAACATACTACATAGTTTTATGAGGACTATGTAAATTAGAGTACAGCTCTAACTCTAATTCTGTTTTCACAATATAAATTTACCCGTCCTCCCAATTCAACATAGTTGTACACTTGCGCCTATTTTGCCCTTACTCCAAAACGTAGGATCAGCCCCAAAGTGTTGTTCACCATGGATCAGATCGTTCACCATTAGATCAGGTGTAATGCGCATGCCCTGTGCAGATATCCTAGCGTATGGAACATAGTTCTATATGATGAGATCTGTAGTATGGGTACAACTAATCGGCAACTAGGGCAGGAACAGCATGCAGATTAGGCTGAGGGGGGGTGGTAAATATTTCAGTGGATCCGTGCGGAGAAACACAAGTATCCAGAACCCCATATGAGAGAGAGTGACAGGAGAGTTCATCCTCAATATGAATGTCCCTTAGCTGGAGAACTAATAAAGTGCAATCATTCAGCAAATACACAGCAATACAGAATAAATCATTTAAATAACAGTGTACAATGAAATCTAAGCAATAGCTGTATGCAATAAGCAAAAGGAAAGCAAATGACTTTGCCTCATCATGCTATTCACCATTGTCTTGCTAAGGTGTACACGAGAATAGATTTCTGAAGGTTGCACTAATAAAATAAAGGAAATGTACACATAACTCTTTACATGTCTTTACATGATCTATTTACATTCTGCTGGGCATACACTTGTCAATGACACTATGTAAGTGGTACAGTATATAATATATACAATTTTGATTGCTAAATTGAATCTTACTGCAAGAAGGACACAACAAGCATCACTATTTAACAGCAGGGGCTGGTTTATTAAATCCCTCTGCCCTTTCCTGCGGGTTGCATTGAAGAGTCAAGCTAAATATTTGGATTGCAACCCTGGGAATCATGTTCATTTTGGGCTAAACCTTATTCACATGACTATTTATAAGCAGCNCAGAGTAAACTGGTATGAGAAAGCATTCCCCATGGGGGAAGCAAGGGTACCTAGTAACAGAAATGCAGTGGGGTACACCCTAAGCATTCACCTATACATTACACTCATATGATTAATAATGCTCCACGTCTTACTATCACTATTATACTGACGTGATGTGTTTTTTCCAGTGTTACTATACATACAGATGTAAGTACACTCACTGCTTTGTCCTATGCTATACGGCTCTATACTAGTCTGGCACATACTAAACTTTTACTATTTATATTTTCATTTTACTAATGCATGCAAGTGTGTCATGCACATATACTGTGTCATACACATATAGGCACCCACTATAAAGTGCTGACTTATTCCATAGTGCTGTACAAACAAGCCATGTAAAACACATACACAGGAACCGTTCATCTAGACATCATGAAGTAAGATGAATTTTACTATTGTGAATATACTAAATGCAGTATGGGAGCACACATATAGAGTCACATTTACATTAGCTTCCAGTNTAAAGGTATACATTAATATGCAGCAATCCAGACATGCCAAAAGCACAATAATCTCTAACAACATCTAACACTCAATAGCTATGAACTGCCAGCAAAAGGTCAAAAGACAAGAAGGAGCAGCACAAGACGTGTGTGTGTGTGTGTGTGTGTGTGTGTGTGTAGTATACCTTATTCTCTATTAATGCTCATTGCGGACGTATAACTATTCTGAAACGTATCAGTTAATCACACTGTGCATAATAGAGGTGACTGCAGAAAACACCATTCACACCATTCATAAAAATGAGCTAAAAGAATTCTGACTTTGAAACAGAACAGAAGACATAAGGATGTAATCGTTTTCCTCTGGCGCTGAATGAATGTTTGAATGAAAGTTTTTACAGTGTATCACTACCTGCACACACACCTCTAAACATGCATATTCCAAAATAAAAGCAACACATATTTTATCTGCGATTACTTAATTGCAGCAATTACTAGATTTTGTTTAATCGCCAGAAATAAAGACAGATCATTTAAGCATAATTACTTCCACATATTATACAACTGAAGCATTTACATCAAGTTCCAGTGAAAAGGAGCAAACAAGCTGTAACAGTTGTATTGCAAGTCAGTAGCCAGCAGCATCTCAATGTAAAGTTGGCACAGAAAAAGCCCATAGCCTGTTAAGTTATTAAAATGCAGCATTACCAGGTAGAACAGCTGGAGGTCTGAGATCTTTCCTGGGGAAACCAGAGAACTGCAGTCACCAAACTTCTCCTTCCCAGCACCTCAGTCACTGATCTGCTGTCCTGCCTGTCACAGTGCCTGGCTGGGTGGGAGAAGGAATCTCCACCTCCTGCAGCTGGAGGAGACAAAAGAGGCAGAACAGAGGAGAATNCAATCCAGAGGACGCTGATCCTCTGCCAACCTCAAACACATACATCAAAACCATTCTGCCTGGGGGGCATGGGAAGGATGGGGCTCCTTAACCATTTCCTCCCCAGCTTCCTTCTAAGGAGGGAGGTGAGGGGAGTAAGGTGAGGTAGTAGGAGAACGTCAGTCCAGATGTGAACATGACATACAATACGTGTCGGAATACTTTATACACACAATAAAACCAGCATCCTTTATACAGGGAGTCAATTAGCAGTACATCTGTTGATNGATCTGTACTTTACATGAAGAAGAATCTCATTAAACAAGTTTAACTGTGCAGCTCTGGGATCATGAGATACTTCTTAACTAAGTTGTCATTCAGCACATTTGTCCCCCCCCGACACACACACACATACAAATAAAAGGTCATAGCGGAGTGGCACAAGCTTCTACTGAGCAGTCTCATGGTGGTGTAACCATGTATTTAATATCATTTACATGCTTTATAACATATTACTATAATAAAGATGTATCTCACTCTGATTCTACTTTCCTGATTTTACTATCCCCTGTCTTATATAGGGGGAAAGTTGCAACATTACACCCCTTTTGCAGTTGAAGCAGTGTTTATAAGTGAATGCAGTTGTGTGTATTAGTTCATTTTTCTGTGCACAATACTAATATACCAATGCAAATATAGCTGGAGAATCCTTCACACATGCATTTTTAAGCTAAACATCTGTAGTGTGTAGGAATGTATAATTAGCATCATAAATACTATCATCATCACTAAGTTACAACAGGGTGTGAATGGCGCAAATTGATTGTCCTGTTGTTGCGGACTTTTTAACTGACCATAGACATACTCTACATGACCCAACATCAAAAAAGCCAACTTTTGCTAATGAATATCAGGGAGATTGTAATAGCACTATTAAGGCGCTGCACCTGGGGTGTGTCCTTTGCACACCGAATGGGTGTGTCCTGTGAATAACCCCACCCAGGGGTGTGACTTGCCAGGAAAACTATTTCGCAATAACTATGGCAGCATCAGTATTTGTTCAGTTTCAGTATTAATTGTGAGGTCTGTAAATAGGAGAACCACTGACTTCTTTATCTTTATAGAAATAACTAAATTCTTTCATTATAGGCCATGACTTGAAGTGAGTAAACATCAGGGAGAATGAATTATTTCTATCAGAGGGTCATAAAATGAAGCTGCTTCTGCTGCAATTAAGTGCTTTGCCATCTCCAAACTATTATGTGAAGTACATGTGGGGTATGTTAGTGGGATCTATATGGCACATTATATAAAGAATATTAGTTATATATTGGGGTCTAAGAAAGCACATACTACATACCTCCTGGTCCTAACCCCCATCTCCTAATGCAATCAAACCCCACCAGGCTTGCCCCGTACAGTACAACCCCTGGCCTGTACCAGCCACATACCCCTGCAGCTATGATACTTTAAATGTATGTGGGGTATGTAAGGGATTGTGAATAAAATACTACATAAGGTGTATAGGTCCCTAATATAACCCACATAAAGTATGTGCAATCTTATACTCCTATTATCCCATGGTTACCGACTCCAGCAATAGGACTTGAGGCTGGAGGGAGACAGTGATTTGCATTAAATCATTTGCCTCAAGCCTAGATCCAGATTTGCAGACCCTATCTGGATTCAGGGAGTATCTGGGGAATTCCAGGAGAGTTGTCAACTATGTAATTAACACACACACACACACACACACACACACACACACACACATATATTATAAATGTGTCCCTTCCTTGTTCATAATAAACACCAAATGTGCTTTATATAGAGTGTCTTTTCCAGATCACTAATAGCCTCACATTTAATACATATAACATATACATATTTAATACATATAACTAGTGACCCCTCTAGGCCACCACCTGTNCAAATGCTAAAATACAAAATTAGAAAAATAGACATGTAATAAATATATATTTCAACACAACCAGCGCTGTCATCAAATTAATAACATGCATATTTAAAATTACATTTCTCTTCAATCCCTCCCAATTCTGGCATCTATTTAATTGCTTTAATATTAAACAAATAGGCATATTTNCCCATAAGAAACTAATATAAATGAATATATACACAACACCCACATTATTTATTTCATTCAGTTTTTCCACATCATATAACTCACTTGACAACTGTCCCGAAGCATTCAGGAGACCCCTGACCAATACAGGAGGGCAGAAGACTTTCCCATATATAGTTCATAGCAGGACTACATACTACAAATGTGTAATCAGGCCACACATCCCCTGATCAATGCTGCATTGTATAGTGGTGGTAAACATGGTGGCACAATTCACTTCATAAAGCCCCCTTGTGTCTAGGGCTGGTGCTGCCTCCTAGCACCCTGGGCCCAGGGGGTGGGGGGGACAAAAGCACCCCCACTATGCCTCCATGTCTTAACCAGCCTAGGAGGTCCTTCTGCATAGAATGGTGGTGCCCCCTCTCCTATGTGAACCAGACCGGGATGGGCAGTGGGGGGGGGGGGGTGGCATTGCTAGGTCTCTCCTATGGTGCCCAGAGACCTAGAAACGGCCCTGCTTGTGTCTGATAGAAGAGGAGAGAGAAAGTATCATATACCAGTCTCCGTTCTCTGTAACATTGACCTCCCTTTATTTGTACTTATATTTTATATATATGATGTGTTTGTGCCCATAGTTTAATACATTTAAATGGTTTACTAGTGACATATAGTAATATGCATGGCATGTATGNTAACCATATATATATGTTAATAATGCCACCAAACACATTTACTTTTGTATATTGCTATGGGAGTCTCCTCTACCTGTGCCATATTCTTATACTGAAATGAGGTATGCAAGAAGGCGAGATGTTGTATAGGTGGATGGACAGACAAGTGTCTGTATTGCACGCAGACCTGATATTATGTGAGTGAGTGATACATTCATATTTCAGTAGGTACATCTGGAATTCTAGCAATCCAAAGTTATTACCAGTGATTCACTCTTTACTGACAAGAAAGCTACAGGCGCTTCATCTTCACATTAGCTACTCACTCTTCTCATTCCAAACTGACTTATTTCCCTACCTCTGGAGAGATTTATGAAGGTTTATAGTCTCTTCTAATATGTGATTGATATTGCAGTTGAAGAACTTCAGTGTTTCTTGCTNGTATTCTGCATAACCAAGTCTGCACCTGAGCTTTATTGTGAGCGGGGTGGGGTTTGGGTGTTGGTCACCCCCTCGGACCTATGTAGTCCTGCAGGGAAATGGTGGCCACATAGATAGGTCCGANGGGGTGACCAACACCCANACCCCACCCCGCTCCCNCNAAGCCCCTTCCCTTTNTGGATAGCTTAAATNCAAAAAAACTGTTTGTCCCCCAATCAGGACAATGTGCGGGTAGGCAGGACAGTGGGAAAGTCACCTGTTGCTCCCCAGTATCTGGGAAATTTCATTCATTTCCATTCTAGGTGAATGGCTGTCATATCTCTTGACGCACTGCCAAGTTTGCATTTGAAATGTGAAAATATTGTGTGTTTTGGATCA
>JABWIB010004016.1:4827-15561 GCA_016617825.1 Platyplectrum ornatum
ACTGGCACAGCGTCAATAGTGCCAGTTTAAATCCATGACTTATATATACGTCAGCGGTCGGCAAGTACATGCCGACCATGACGTATATATACGTCAGCGGTCGGGAAGGGGTTAAAGTATATTGTTTCAATTCTTGACAATTAAACAGCACAAAATAAAGTATTATTCATTCACTGAGATAGATTTTTAATAGTTTCTGTAAAAAAAGGGAGAAGCTAAGAACCGTGGTCGTGGTCCACCTATCATTTTCCAGAGGCTAGACTGTAATTGGTAGTTATGGGTAATAAGCCTATATTTTATTTTTATGAGGTCCCTCTGGCATACATTTATACTACTATATTACTTTAATATTTAATTTTTACTTCATAGTTATGCACAGTAGCATCAGTACAACAGTACTAAGGAACACATGTTCACAGCACTGATAGATTTCATGCCTTTTCGTTAAAAAATCATAGACACTTCGCCTGAAGTTCTTAACACCATCGCAATAATGCATATCAGTGAGAGACACAAAGGGAGCTCTGTGCTTCTACTCAATGCTCCCTACAATTTGGTCAGCACACATAAAATACCCGATACCAGGTGGCGGAATAAGGGGGGTACAGGGGGGATTGCCGTGTGCCCCATCTCTCCCTGGTTTTTGAGGGCCCCCCAATTTCAGAAACCTCCTATCCATTCCAATCCCACACTACCATGGGTGGCGACTAGCCCCTGCTCCCGATTGGTTGTACCAGTGGGGGATTGCAGTGGGGTTGGCAAATACAGGTGGTAAAGGGGTCCTCGACAGACTGGGAGCTAATCCGGGCCCTGTCCTTACACTATTCTACTTATAGATATACTGCCAGTTCCCATTCCCAATGAATAATATTGTAGTTCTC
This sequence comes from Platyplectrum ornatum, assembly GCA_016617825.1. NCBI lineage: Eukaryota > Metazoa > Chordata > Amphibia > Anura > Limnodynastidae > Platyplectrum > Platyplectrum ornatum. The sequence continues at coordinate 5,709 of JABWIB010004016.1, forward strand.
TTGAATGTATTACTAAAAGCCTCTAAGTGCATTAGCAAATATAGGTCTTAATATTTGTTTATCTTAGATAAGGTCCATAACTACTTTACCAATATGTATTGAATATTTGGACAAAACACAAGATAATAAATACATGCTGCAATATATTGTTTCATGGTCTCAATATTTAGCATTTCACTTTTCTTCTTTGATATATGAAATATGTGTCAGGATTTAGAGGTTTGTTGTAGACAGCTGAGAACTAGGATATAAACTGTCACACTGACTAAAACAATTTTAGAGTCCAAAAACTATTTACAGTCAGATTATTTTGTAGGTCGTTTTGTATTTGTGACTTACAGTACAGATGCTTTAGTTAAAGGCTTGGCTAAAATAAGAATATATTTATCTCCTGGGAAAATATTACATTTGGCTTATTTCACTGTTGATTTAATGTGCTTGTGTGAGCAAAATGAAAATAAATGTTTTTGTAACTCTCTGAAATCCAGCCCATTCATATCTATTGAACAACTTACAGGAAATGGAAGGCATAAAATGATAAAGAAGATGAAACTTGTTCATCATGTATGTAATTGGGACATTTGTCGTAGAGCTGAAAACAATAGAGTAAAAGACCGCTTATATATATATATATATATATATATATATATATATATATATATATATATATCATACGGAAATAATACAGAATATACACATGCCTGTGGTCTTTTGATAGTATCATTTTATCACTGCTGTTATCAATTAATAACTAATATAATAGACGTGTTTAATAATAGCCAAAAATTTAATTCTATTATTAGTAATAATGGAAATTATGTTCAGATCTATCACAATAAAATTAAAGGGTGCCATCAACATTTCCAAATGTTTTGAATCACTTGAATTTTGTATCATCAAGCTTAGATGCAAGAGGGTGCCCAGCTTCATGCTCTTAGTAAATGGGGTCAACCATCAGGTGACGTCTCTTCCGGCCGCCAGGGTCTGCAAGCTGAGAAAGGCGGCTGATGTTAGCAAGATACCAGGGGGTTCAGAGTGAAGCTCTCCTCTTCCCCTTGCCTTGTATACGCTGCTCTGTGTGAACAGTGGCTACAGTAACAGAAATCAGGTACGGTAACACCAGCTAATTAGCCCAGAGACAGGAGGTTGCAAATAATCCTGCAGGGGATTAACTGAGAATATACCAGGTCACTTAAACAACAATAAAAAAGATAAGAAAATCCAAAATGACAGTGCTAATGCATGTTGATATCACACTGAGATGATATCCAATACTAATTTAAATAATTGCACTGTCCAAACTCATAGTACAATTTAAAAAGTTCTTGGTTTTATTTTCACAAAAAATATGCTTCAAATTCACAATGAATTCAAGTTATGTGCCAAAGATAGGATGCAAGAGTACCCGATTTGAGCACCCTAACATAATAGCCTAATTTTACTAAGTAGGCAGAAAAGTAGGGATGTTGCCAATAGCCACCAATCAGATTCAAGATCTCAGCTTCATTTTACATAGTGGAAAATGTGAGCAGGAATCTGATTGGTTTCTATAGACAACATCCCCACTTTTCAATCTCCCTGCTTAGTAAATTTAGGCCTATGTCTCCATCACATAACTTTTTTGTTATGAGAGTTGTTGTATGAGTCTGGTAATCACCAGACTTAGTGCGCCCCACCTTTATGGGGTAATTTTGTTGTATATATATCTCATAGAACGATTCCTTTTACTAGGTAACCAAGCAGGCTAACCAATGGCTTGAAGTGGGCCATTATATAATGGTATTCTAAACCATTATTTCTACTACAGCTTTAATGGTGAATTATAAATGTATATTATCTTGAATTTCATTATAAACAAAAAGCATCTAGCATACATATAAAAGATTGTGCATTTATTATACCACTGATAACAGTTTCATAAAGAGATGCGCAGTCAATGCAAATTCAACACAAATGGAAAAAATATATTAAAAAAAGATATTGGTAGCACAACATCAAATGATTTAGTGGTATAAATATTAACATTCATAAAAGGAGAGAGAATATAAATGCATATTGTTTCTAGTATATTAATTTTTTATCCCTTTGCGCTATGTACAATATCCCCAGCTAAACAGAAAGTCAGCAATTTTGCATTAGTGAGGCTATAGCTGTAATTGTATTGCTAACTTTATTAGATGTGCAGACAGCATGACAGGGAAGTTTAGTAAGCTGTAAAGAACTTCACTCTTTCCTTACCTGTCATGGGGAGCTTCCACTTTACAATGCCATTCTGCTTATACAACATGTTATACTGACCAAAGGACTGTGAACAGAAAACCAGGGCACCCGGTATATCTATATGATATATATATATATATCTATATGTTTAGTCATATAGACTCACCTGTATTTTTCTCTTAATTGTGCATTGCAAAGGAACAGACAAGCACAGAATTATTTAATTGATGAATAAAAGTATGTTTTACTATATATAGCCTGGCCGCAAAACGAAATAAAAGAATCTCTCATTTGTTTTTCTATAGAAACCTTCTTTATGCTTTTTAATATAAATTTCTGGCAACATCGTTATATATACCATATTAGGTCCATTGTTTAAATTTTATTATATCGCTTAATTTGTTTATTATGATGGACCGGAGTTAGACTTAGGATTGGATTCTGTGCATTAGCCTCGTCAATGGAGGCTATCATTAAGAATTCGGTGTCCTTAAGTGTCCCGTTGTAAACTAGTTACATATATGTAAGGTCTTTTCCATGACCTTACAGTACAATTTAAATGCCTATGACCTACCCCCATGTATATCTGATATACTTGATGCGTCCACGCTGGGTGCTGAGACCTAATTCCACATGTAATTCCAGCTTTTTGATCCAGTGCAGTACAATCAGAATAGGGAACTTTCCCTATTGTACGTAATCTGGATTCAGTCAGATGTCTGTATGTATTGCTGGTGAGCCCCTTTGTGTATTGCAATATAAATAAAAAGGAATGTGAACTGCGTTAGCCTGCAGCTACTATGCAACCTCCAGGATCCACCTCCCTGAAACGTCCACAAGAGTCAATATATAAGAATGGGTGAAATATTATAGTGCTGGCAGTCAATAAATAAAGGAGTTCAATAATAAAAGTCCATAAAATCCCTGTCCTCGTAGTTAAATGCCCGGGCTACGCGGAGTGGGGTGATGTTCTCGGCAAGATGATGCTTTTTGAAAAAGGGCTTTTTCAAAAATGCCTCAAAGTTGGTTCCAATTACGATAGGACGGTACCCCTTATGTGACTTTTCTTCTGATCTTGCCGTGAACATCATCCCACTCTGCGTGGCCCGGACATTTAACTATGAGGACGGGGATCACTACCATCATCTTACCGCTAGAAGTTCAAGTTATATGAAGGGAAGTGTACCAACTCTTATCTTGGTTTTTATGCTTTTTATCAATTAAAATAATGCTTTTATTGATGTCGGCATATGTCTCTTATATTCACATATAGGGGAACAAAGAAGAGGGCTATTTTTTCACCTTGCATCTTGCATTGGACTGTTAAAGGATTTTATGGACTTTTATTATTGAACTCCTTAATTTATAGACTGCCAGCGCCATAATATTTCACCCATTCTTATATATTGACCCTTTGTGTATGTGTTTCCCAGGGGTCCACCCCTATGGCCCTGTGGTTAATCCGCCCCTGGCTGCACCAGTTTATAGTGAATGCTGATATACACACCGCCCATATATCATGTAACACGGTATATGGGTCTGTCAGTCTGCTTGATACAAGACTTTCAGGGACTTCTGCCCTCTGCATAACATTGTTGTTTAGCAGTGGATACTACATGCTTGAACAGTATTGATATGGTAAAGTTAGATGTTGACCTGGTGGGCTCTGCAGGCATCACATAGTAAGTCATTAGTGTTGCCTTCATTTACTTTTGTCTTGTTCATTCACGTTTAGCAATAGCAAGAGCCCTCTGCACAATAAATTTAGTCTTCCTCCAATGACGACGATACTTTGGAAACTGTTGTTGTTGACTATAACTTATATTATGTACTGATCTTGTTTATTGTGCACACAGCACTTTCCATGGTACATAAGTAATCAATATTGAAAAGTTTGTTTAGATCTAACAGATGAGTAACTCCCTTGTCATATTCAGAACCCTAAATTAAATTCTCAGCACAAGGCTGCCTCTGTATGAAAACAAATCTGTGTGTGTACCTCTACCTGCTTATGGCCACCCTCACCACAGGTATTAGGCATTTAGATCAGGGCTCGACGTGGGTAGTTTGAAGTACGGATATGGTGCTCCTTATATATGCCCCGCTCCCTCCCGACCCGCAATTTTGTGCTAAATGCCCCCGGGCATATTCAAGGGGATGGTGCTTAGGGGAGAAAAAGGTGGCGGTATGCCTCCACATCCAGATTTCCTAATGTACGTAACTGAATTCTATATGTTAGGAAATCCATAGCATAACATTGGCATGGGGAATACACCGCCTAGGCATTACACATAAATTATGAGAGCTATATGCCTAAATCATGACTAATGCACGAGTCTGAATCTAAACCATGGTGCTCGTGCATTTAAACTGTTATAATTTTTTTGTATTTTGTGATATAATTTTCTTCCATTTACTTTGAAAGATGACCCTCCAAGTAGTAATTTAATTGAATGGGAAGATTGATCAAGGATATCACATCAACAGTAAATAATGTGCTCAATATTAATATCAAGTATTTTCACTCTTATGGTCACTCCCTGGCAGGGTAAATGAATAGCCCTTTTGGGTTACAGCTTTACCTTCCTGTGAAGCATAGCATTTAGAATTTAGAAAAGATTGATGACTAAAATGTGGATGCATGATATATGTTTACAGGACCATGAACTGGATCAAGGTCTGTCGACCAGATTCAGACTTTAGGTACAACTGACTAACTCACATTGCCCACTCTTGATTAAGTTGTGAGTAAGTAGTAGTGCCTAAAGCCTGAATCAGGTCCAATGTGAGAGCCTGTACGGGTGTGCTGAGAGAAGAGTGAACTCACCTGTCGGCCAACTATCACAATTTGGGTGGGCGAGGGAGAAGGACTGGCCCAGCAGTTGAAACTTCTAGCACATGAAACAGATTAACACTTTAGAGGCACTTCTCATCACTTGTATAGTCTTTTGTCTATGATAAAAGTCTTGATTATTATGTTAGTAAATGCTTGATTGTAAACTATACCCGGATAGCTCAATACTCATTATTGAGGAACCTATGTGACAACATCAATAATCTCCATCAGGCTTCCAAAACATCAAGTTCAGTGAAAAACAGTGACACTAGAAATGTCATAGAAATATCAAGAGAATGCAATATAACCTTATGAAGATTCAGTAAAAAAATCCTCAACAAAATATGTTCTTCTGTTGGAAAACCATATACCTGTCTGAGTGAAAACAGAATGTTCAATCAAGTATAGATACCAGTACTCGGATTATGTTGCTTTTCAAGTTGTGACATAGAAGTCTCTGAAGTAGAAGGAGAGAGGGCTCCTGCTAGGGCTTATGCCAGTTTCCACATATCTTGGCATGTCACAGAAATTCTCCCAGGTGTGATCTGACAGGAGATCAGATATATGAACTACACTATTCGATCTAATACATATTGGTTCTTATAAAAATACGTTTATATGAGATACCCACAGTATATGTCAAGGCAGGTGTCTAAATAAACTAAGGGACATCTATCTGAGCAGAAACCATTGATTGACCTAAGCTGAAATACTAGTATTTTGTTTTTGCTTCGACATTCAGGGAAAATTCTGATAACATTTAAAGGTCACAAATTCTGAAGAGCTGTAATTAAACATATTTCACTTAGAATTGAGTTGGAAACAATGTCTTAAGTCTAATTATGTCTCATTTAAAATGTGAACCCTCTATAGTTCAATGGGATTAAAGATTAGAGATTAGATAAAAACGAAATTATGAATTAGTTTGTGTACATTTGTTGCACAATATGCAGTAGTAACTGGGCATTAATATCATAAGTAGCACATATTATATACTGTATACAGTACATTAACATAGTAGCTTATAGGTGCAATAGAAGTCAGATGTGATCACTGAAATGTTAATATGTAGAAAAGACAGCAGTAAAGGCTGTGTAAGTTTAAACATCCCCAACAACTCAGCATGTATCCCACACTAAGAAACCAAGAATGTATTGTAGAACACAAGGCTGGGGAGGATGACCTGGTCTATTATTAATTTAATGTTTCATTTAACAATGTGCTACCCACTTCAGTGTTACCACAGCGTTCAAAGCTCAGTCTGCAGCATATTCTGCCTCCTGCTTGTTTTAACTCTTTCCGAAGAATGTCTTGTTATAAACACGTATTGAAAAAGAAGCTCTTACCAACATCACTGTCAAACAAGGATAAACATTTATGCATGTTTCTATTTAGACTTCTATAACCATGCAAACGACCTGCATTATGCATGATTTTACCGTGTATTTAAGCACACATAGGATCATTACTTACTGCCTGAAAAACATTGAACCCTTTCCTTCCATTCCCAAAACCTTATATCATTCTTCACTTCCATAGGCAGCTTCACATCTCCGCTGACTACTGACAGTTCATTTGTCCCCATCTCCATCCACACCTTACTCTTCATAACTAGTTTATCTTCTAACCAAACAAAACACGTCATTATTTCTATATTAAAAGAAAGTAAATAACAATTACCCAAATAATATTTTATAAAGTTACTTGTATATCGTTACTGCTCTCGGAGTAACAATTTTGGACTTATTTGTCCTGTGCATTTACTCCCCCCCCCCCCAAATCTGACTTTCACACCAGCTACATGCTTCTATGTTCCTATACTCAATGTAGTTTTATTTCTAAGGCAAAGCACATACAAATATGAAACTAGGAATTACCTTGGCATAGCAGAAGGAGATGAGAAGCAGAGGCAGCAGGTACCCAAACACAAAGGTGCACAGAAGGTAGATCCTCTTGTGCTTCAGGTTTGGCCAGTACTCCCAACAGAAGGTCTCGTTGCCCCTGTGAATCAAGCGTTGGTTGTAGGCAACAGGACAAGCCATGGCAATGGACAGGATCCAGATGAGGATTACTCCTAGCAGAGCGTTCCTTGATACACGAATAGAAGAGGACCGTCTGGAGTGCACGATTGCCACATAACGATCAACTGACATAGCGGACAGAGTGAAGATGCTAACAAGCATGGAGATAGTGAAGAAGTAGTGGATAAACTTGCAGATGAAAGCTCCAAGCACCCACGTTGGCAGGACATAGACAGTGGACTGGAAAGGGATGCAGAATAGCAGGTAAGCAAGATCAGCTATACTCAGATTGAGGATGAAGATGTTGGTGGTACTGCGGGGCTTCCCAGGTTTGTTTCTTGCCAGAACTGTGATGACTAATGAGTTGCCCAAGACCCCCAGAGCAAATATGATGCCAAACACCACCAGGATGATCACATTGTCGATGCCAATGCCTAAGAGTGGTCTGACAGATGGTTGTTCAGCTGATCCATTCAATTCCAGTGTGAGCCCCTCACTCTTGTTCCGGAGTTCTGGTATCTGATCCATGTCTAAGGCTTTGGATCTTCAGAGATCAGGCTGTGCTGAGAATTGTCTCTCCTCTCTTACCTCTTCACCGGTGTGACTGGTAGAAGAACTTTCAATTTTTATAAATATGAATTTGTCTGGATAAAGACAATAAAGCAGTTATTTAGTAAGTGCAGAGAGCAGATCTTAGCTAAGTGTGAGAAGTTTGTGTTCCCTGCCAGTGTATGAGAGCTAGATAGAGAGGAGGGTGCTGCAAGCTGCTCAGTGCTTTCTCTTCTGTCACTGCTACGCTCTGCCTGGACTCTCACCTCTTCCCTCATGTTCCATTAGCTGCTGATGTTTTATGCGCATGGCAGTCAGACTGAGCCCCCTACTTGTTGCAGACATACTTGCACATTAGTGTATTCTGCATGATTTATCAGGGCATACAGAACAATCCCTGTATTTACTCGCCTTGCAATCATAGTCTTATTTCCTTGTTGTCTTGTGCTGGAAACATTCACATGCTTTTCTCAGAATTATACAGACAGTTTAGTCTAAACCAAATACTATATATATATATATATATATATATATATATATATATATATGACAGTGATTGCATAAAAGAGAGACAGAAATGCCAGTGACAGCAGGTAAGGGTGGTAGCTTACATTAGGCAGCTATAGAGTTAAGATGTGTTTAGAGACCAGACACTGAGATGATGAATATGACACATTATGTGACAAGTGGAAAGACAAATAATATGTAGTGCTGCCTGTCAGACGGACAGTAGGGTTCACTATAAAAGGCTTTGCAGGAAATGAATTAAGTAAGTGGCATTAAATGGGTTAAGTGTAATATGTGTTCAGAGAGAGAGAGGCATGATGGAGGGATTTGCGGAGGAAAATAGATTAAATTAGGAGAGGGATGGAAGTGAATGACTTTCTATTGCTGTGAGTGGGTCTGCTTGACATGTGCTAGCACTGTTCTCATCTGGCAGGCAGGTAATATACAGTAAATGTTGGCAGAGCTTTCTCCTGAACACAGACAGACGCTGGAACACAGCACAGAAGCTGTGTTTATATATATGTGTGTGTGTGTGTGTGTGTGTATATTTGTGTGTGTGTGTATATTTGTTTGTGTGTGTGTGTGTGTGTGTGTGTGTATGTATGTATGTATGTATGTGTATATGTGTGTGTGTATGTATTGTATGTATATGTGTGTTTGTGCGTGTGTGTGTATGTATATGTATGTATGTGTGTGTATCTGGGCTCGAAGTGGGGGGGTATACGGGGGTATGACATACCGGCACTTCTCCCACTGTAGTAATGGAAAGATGTAAAATCTCCATTGACTTCCATTATTTTCTATGGTTCCATACCGCCACTTCTAAATTTCCACTTCGACCACTGGTGTGTATGTATGTGTATATGTATGTGTGCATGCTTGTTTATGTGTGTGTGTATGTATGAGTGTGTTTGTATGTGTGTGTGTATATATATATATATATATATATATATATATATATATATATATATATATATATATATATCATACCTCCCAACTTTGTAGGTTCGGGCCGCGGGACAAATAAGCCCCGGCCCGTTCCCGGCGACCCCGCCCCGTACCCAACCGACTCCGCCCCGGGCACGCCCGACTCCGCCCGGGGCACGCCCAGACTCTGCCCTCCCCGCCCAAGCCCCGCCCCTTTTTGCTGCCGTCACCCGCGGCATCCCATTGAAAAAAAAAGTTTGTCCCCTTAGCGGGACAAACACAGAGTCGGGAGGGACAGCGGGACAGTCCCCCAAAAGCGGGACAGTTGGGAGGTATGATATATATGTGTGTGTGTGTGTGTGTGTGTGTGTGCGTGTGTGTATGTATGTATGTATGGGTATATGTATCTGTGTATATATGTGTATATATGTATGTGTATATGTATGTGTGTGTATGTGTATATGTGTGTGAATGTATGTGCAGATGTGTGTGTGTATGTATGTGTATATGTAATTATGTATGTGTGTATGTATGTGTGTGTGTGTATGTATGTGTGTGTATATATATATATATATAAATATGTATGTGTGTGTGTGTGTGTATGAGAGAGAGAGAGAGAGAAAGAGCACACACAGTGTCTAATAATAGATCACTGTTTATTCATATTCATTGGGAGGTAATACACAGTATGTTTATTGCAGTAGTAACTGGGACTGCAGCGCATAAGAAAATCATGCCTTCTTGTCATCCTTGACATTTTCACTGGTCTTATTCACCACTGCAATGGTGAAAG
>JABWIB010004017.1:12370-31294 GCA_016617825.1 Platyplectrum ornatum
TAACTTAAAGTACAATGTGTCACGAAAAAACAATCTCAGAATCAGTTGGATACGTTAAAGCATTAAAAAGTTATTACCACATAAAGTGTAACATGTCAAATGTGTAAAATAAGGCTTTAGGGACCAAATAGGCTGCGTCTTAAAGGGGTTAAGATGCAGCTGCAGAATTGGGTTAACATTATATATTACTCGTTACAATGCTCTTGTTACAAGCTCTGCCCAGTGAATTATTGTGTAGGTTGATCACCCAAGTTATCTTCAGTGTTATAAACATAAATATTCACCAAATATATTTAAATTTGTACAGTCAATGTAAATGTATTTCATGAGTCACAGTCTTTGTAGGCAGAGTTACTTACTCCATCTGACTGAAACAGTCAATTGCTGACTAAGAATGTTAGATTAGCTTAATTGCATGAACTACGGAGGCGTTCACAATGCTGTCATTAAGGTGCAATAACAGTGCATAATTTCTGCATCAGCTCACAGGAACAACTAAATATAAATGGCTTAACATAAAAAATCTTATCAAGACCAGAATACATAGCTCTAGAAAGTGGAAAGAAAACATCTTACTGCACTGAATTAACTTCTGCTGATATTCCTCCACACCTTAGATGGTCTACTAATGTGACTACTACTTACAGAGCTTACAGAAAGGCCATGAACCCATACCTGGGGTATATGAAGATGCAGGATGACATCCAGAGGAAATTCGGAAAGACTTAAAAATTACCAGTAGAAAGAGATTGCAGGTAACTTCTTTCACTTTATGCAGTTTAAAGCTGCATACAGTCTCCATGTAAGGCATCAATAACATTGTTTACTTACAATTAAGATGTTTTTCACTACATTACTTGCTTCCACTGAGAGTAATGGATGGGTGACGCTTGCACCTTTCATTTTGGCAGCAGTAGTAATATAATGAAACATCTTCTTCATGGTAAGTAAACAGTGTCTGTAGCTTTCGACAATTGGAAAAGCTTGCATATGTATAACAGGCATTTCCCATTTTTGGGGAAAGCAGTATGTGACCACATTGATATGTGTATGGTTTATTTTTGTACTGTAAATTCATAATGAAGCAGTTTACAGTACAGGAGCACCCTAGTACTAGAACTGGACCTGCCATTGACATTTTTCTTCCTTAAGAAAGTGTGTGGAAGAAGGGAGTGAATTCACCTGTCACTTGCCTCTTTTGTGGGGGAATTGCAGGGGTATAGCATCACTTACACCACTTAAGTCAATCATGTGGATCAGCAGTTTGTTCAATCACTGACCATAAGAATCAGGGCTAACCCTTCCCTTAATTTCCCTTAATTTAAATAGACCCCCCCCATCCACCTAGCACAATTTAGGTGGGCCTGACCTATCCAGAGGTACCTCTGGATATGCCTGATCTTGCAGCCACACATCGCATTCTAAAATTCTGGATCAGGTCCCCTATTGTTCTTGTTTACAGACAATTAATTCCATTCCAGGTTCAGCTCATTAACCCTGTTGGATCCCGCACTATCACTCTCCCTTGTCAGAGCAACAGATTGTTTATCATGATGATCCGTATCCTTAAGGTTGCTTGTGTGCTCTGGCTCCCTGTAGCATTTTTCTGGGATCCCCTCAGTTCCAGTTCAGCCTTGTCTCCTATATCTCCTTTATTCTCTTGTCTCAAATGATCTCCCTGTCTACATCTGTTGCCTTCTGTGTTCAAGTATTCCTGCTTCACCACCCTCTCCTGCTTCCTAGGTCCAGTCAGTGAGCAGTCCCTGAACTTGTCCAGAGGGCAGAACGAGCTGTTCTGATGAGCACCAAGCTTTGAGTTAGAATCTGGACCTCTGATGTCCTTTTATGGGCTGTCTGTGTGCTCATGACTGCATGCCCTGTGTATAGTTCTTGGGTTAAAAAATTCCCATTAAAGTTTTATGTATAAAGTAATTATATCTCCTCTTTAACATCTAAGCTTATGGACAAGGAGAAGCTAATAATAAATTCTGGAGATCCTTTTTTAAAATTTTGCCAGGTGGCTGTTTTGTTACAGGTTTCTAAAGTGAGAGCAGACAAAAGGATACGCTAAGTGACTTCCAGCTTGCACTTTTAGGCCACCCATGTAACACAGAATTAAAGACACACCAATGAGACACAGAGGAGGAGGAATAAGGGATATTACATAGCAGGTAATCTGAAAGGTCATGAGAAGAATTACACAAAGAATGGGAAAATACCTTAACTAGATGTTCACTGGACCTAATAAAAATTTTAATCAAACATGATGAGCTGGTTCTAAATCAAGTTAATTTGGAAATAATTAAGATGAGTGAGACCCTTAAACAATTTGATAGTGTCACGGAATTTAGAGAATCCTTTGGGAAAATGAAAAAGGAAATGGATAAATTGGATAAAATGGTGAGAGAGAAGAAATGTAACAAATTTAGGAGGGACAAAATGGACTTCCTCAGGAATAAAATCTATACGTGGGGAAATAGAGATGGACACAATTATCAATACACAACAGGACAAATACCCTCTAGCTCAGAAATCGACTCAACAGATGATGAGAATTCAGTTAAAAATGTATCAGGATTACTTATGCCGCAGAATGCTTCAAATGTTTCAAGTATGCCTCTTTCTTCAACAGTCTCCTCGCAGTCTTTGTCCTCTTCTTCCCCTTTTTTAGACCTAGGTACGAACCAATCCATCAGTTATATAAACACAAGATACGGAGGGGCAGGAAAATACCAAAGAGACCAATACCCCAATTGAAAAAGGAGAGGATATTAGGGGAACAACAAAAATTACAGGAAATCAATTTATCTAATCATGTACTAAATGAAGTCCATCTGTCAGTCCTTGAAAAGGGATTATCATTTTCACCTTGTCCAAAATTTGACCATTTTGCCTGGGAGAAAGATCTAAACCTGTTTTCAGGAAATTGGCTTTGAGAAAATTGTATGCAAATGATTCATCTGAGATTTCGATGGATACTAATAATCCATTTTTACAACTGAAGGAGAAGGAGGACTTAGAAGCACTGGATATCTTGGAAGAATTAGCCGAGGAGTCTGCCCCTGTAGAGAAATCCACACTGGTAAATTTAAGACCTAGGTCTTCATACTTCCCTGATATTAATACATTTCCTGCCTTGGCGGTATATGGGAAATTAGTTTCACAGGATTTGAATGATCTAGTATTGAAAACGACTGTTAATAAATAAAATCTATCAATGGATGAAAGACTGGCCTTAAAAGAACTGAGAGATTGGACTGATGTCCAAATCAAACTGTCAGACAAGGGCGGTAACGCTGTAATATGGCCAGTGGATCTCTATAAAGCTGAGGCATGGAAACAATTAAATGACGAAACCTGCTATAAAAGATTATTCAGTAATCCCACAGAGGATTTTAAATGTAGATACAATATTATGATAAGGGAAGTAGAACGAAATAATATCTAAACGTACTGCCAAATTTTTGTTATGTGAATCTCCTAAAATTGCATGTTTTTATTTACTCCCTAAGGTGCATAAAAATAAGACGTGCCCACCGGGACGGGCAATAATATCAGGAAACGGCTTCATAACCGAAAATGCAAGCAAGTTTGTAGATCAGACGCTAAGGCACTTTGTATACTCTCTCTCTTCCTATACTAGCGATACCATGGATCTCCTATCTAAATTAAATGACCTAACTGTGACAGAAGATAAGTGGCTAATGACTCTTGATGTAGAATCACTATATACAAGCATCAAATATGAGAAAGGAATTAATGCTGTGCGATACTTTATGAAAACTAGATCAGGCCAACTGGAAGACAAATTTATTCTGGACCTACTGAAGTTCACGGAAATGGGCTCACAGTGAGAGGTTATCCTAAAAAAGCCTTAGTCAAAGCGTATCATCATGCAATGAATGTATCACGTGATACTCTTGTCTATCCACTGAGGCGACATCCAAAGGAGTCAATTACACGTTTTATTGGAAGCTATTGTAATGAAGCTATGGAGATTCAACAGATCCTGAACAAACACGTTAGTATCCTAAAGACTGATGACAGTTTTTCGAAATATATAGGTAATAAAATTCCAATCTGTTGGAGACGATCAACTAATCTACGTGACATATTAGCCAAAAGTTATTTTCCCAAAAAAGTTATAAAATATCCAAAAGTAAGTGGGTGCTACCCATGTGGTGCTTGCAAGGCTTGCAGTCACATAATTAAGACGACACAAGTAACAAATAGATTTATAAAAGTTTGGTTGTTAGATCATATTGTCTGGTTTGTGACTGTGGTGCCAAATATGTGGGGAAAACGAAACGCCCCTTCAAAAATAGACTTTTGGAGNATTTGGGCTCCATTAGAAATAGCAATATGTAAAATATTAACCCCTATTGCACGCCACTTTAACAAGAAACATAATTCAAATGTAAAAAGGTTGTGTAGTGGAACAAGTGATGAGTGACTTGCCAGGAGATGACATTGATAACTTTTTACTACAAAGAGAAACCCGCTGGATAAGTTTGCTAAATACGGTAGCGCCAGCAGGATTGAATGAGAATATTACTTATACTCCATTTTTATAACAACGTAATTATGCTCGGTTTTCATTATATATATCAAATATTCTATGAAGTATGAACAAATTAAAATTACAGTAATAGTAACAGTGTAATTTGTGATAGAACAGTGTGAAACAAATCGATATTGTGTGCACTACCATGTCTAATATTTTTTCTGAATTGTAGGAAATAGTTAATGAAGTTCAGGGCATTGAACCAATGAAATTTCAGCACTCCCTATTTAAATATGACAACACCCCATGTGTGACGTCACAATGTTTTGAAGACGAGACTCCACACGCCACACCACGTGCAAAGCCGATGGAGGAATAATAACTGCCGTCAACTCTGCACGGAGGTACTGGAGAGCGGGCACGGAGGAAATTTACCAGGGTGGGTAACAAACACCCCCAATGGGGTGCATGGAAACTATTATTGTTACTTCTGGACATTAGAACGGATAATAGCGAAAGTGTTAGCGTGCCCGTAATCTTTTACCTACCGCAACAAAACTATATAATATCGCCTACAGACAGTGAATGTTTTATATTTGAGCACCTTATGATATGAAAAATAATTTTTGCACAAACTTGGATGATGGGCTGTGTTAAATTAAATCTTTTTTCATAAAATTATTGGAGCGCTGTTGTTAGAATACAGAGAATACAGAGGTGTGCATCATTACTAAGGTGTATACCACCATTAAAGGCTGTTTTCAGCCCTTAAGGGGGTTTTTCTTTCTTTTGAATATAGTCCTGTGCCAACCCAAGGCCCAAGGGGGCCTACAACTTCCCCATATTAACTCCTATTACCGGGCTAGCCTGTTGAATAGGGTCTTGGAGTGGACGTTACAGATTCCCACTAAACAGTGGATCTCTACTGAAAGCCACTCTTTGGGGTTTCCAGTAGCTATAGCCCCCTGGATACTCTCAACTCCTATGACCTCTCATCTTGTTATTGGCCCTACATTGAAGGACACCTACCATCCATTTTGTCCATAAACACTCCCATGTGATCTCATTTAGGTAATCCCCTCTTTCCGCCAGGTTTGTCCCTAACCGAATTTGCTAGGTGGTATGGGGCTGGTCTTTTCCGTGTCAGTCGGTTGGTTAGTCATGGATGAGTTCTCCAATTTGCTGACCTCCAATCTCAGGGCGGTTTGCCAGAGTCTGAGTTCTGGAGATATGTGCAGCTCAGGTCTTATTTATACCGCCCTGATGCCCATGTCCGATGTCTGTCTCTGTTGACTTTGTTTAAAAACATGTGCAGAGCGTCTGACCCTCCCAAGCATGCCATTTCTCGCATCTATAAGATTTTTCTTGTAGACCTCTTCAACTCTCCTCCATTTCTCAAAGCCTGGGAGCGAGACCTCGGACAGGTTCTTGACGAAACTCAGTGGACCAAGATCTTCCGGAACTCATCTATTGGTACTCTTAGTCTGGAGATCCACGAGACAGCTTTTAAGCTACTTTCCAGATGGTACCGTACCCCTGAGCGCTTACATAAATTCTACCCTTCGGTTTATGACACATGCTGGAGGTGCTGGGGCTCAGTGGGCTCCATACTTCACATTGTGGTCGTGTCCCTTGATTCTGAGTTTCTGGACTTCTGTTATTACGATTTCTGAGAAAATTATAGGTGAAAAAGTCCCCTCTCCCCTCTCTTTTGGTTGTTTGTCTTATAAAGGCTCCCTCCTGTTTCACCTAAACAACGCGGCTAAAGCTGTGATTCCGATACGTTGGAAGTCAGTGCAACCCCCCACTATCCCAGACTGGTTAACTAAAATAGACTTCTATAGACGTATGGATGATCTCCACTCTGATGATGTTCCCTCCTATGAGATGTATAAGTGCTTATGGACGCCCTGGCTGGAATTTCAAGCGTCCAATCTTTACAAATCCCTTATAAATGCTTGACCCGGCTCTGTTGCTCAATTTATCATACAACTGCATATTGTCTCAATCTACCTGCATATTACCTTTAATCTCTTTGAAGTAATAAATATAATTTCATCTGTCTCTGTGCTCTTAACCTCCCCCCCTTCCCTCCCCTTCTTTCCTTCTTTCTCCTTCCTACGTTCTCATCTACGACACTCCTGCTTGGGTTTTTCTTGTAACTATATAGCTCACTGTAATTGCCTCATTCTGTTTATGTTTTCAGCCCATACATGCAACTGGTACTCCTGACACTTTTCCTGTTGTAAAACTTTTTCTATGTTACTGTGTCCAACTGATTTTTGTGATGTACACATTTATAATTCACCTTCATGCTTCTTGCGTCTTGCGATTACTGTTTGCTTATTGCTATGATGTTTGTTGACTGTACTTTGTTTACCTCGGTGGTTTGTTCAATAAAAATATTCAACATAAAGAGGTACAATAAAGTAATAAATATATAATAAAAGTGTGGCGGGTACAATGCCTGGAACTCATAAAGCTGGAGAGAGACCCAAATACTGAGGTAGATCTCACTATAGTTCAGGTTACAGAGACTGTACACCAGTACAAAACGAAAAGACAGAAGTTGCCCCCAAGTGACATGAACAGTTTACAAGGACATCCCATTCACAGAGCAATCAAGGCCTGGGGAGTCAATGGATCCAGTCAATCAGAAGATCTCTTTCATCAACCCCACAAAATTTTATGTTACTTGTACCTGCAGTGATCTTCAACATCAGCCACCTTGTCCTTAAGGGTTGTTAACCTCCTCCTGAAGGTAATCATGCACAGCAATAAGACTATTAAGTGAAGAAACCAGTTCCTCCAAATTGTTTTCCAAGTGATCGATCTCACACCAAGGGAATAGGAAAGGATGCAGTGATGCACTAATCGCCTTAGACATGTCAGCATTCATATCTGCAAAGCATTTGCTGCACAGGCAGCATCACCGGGTCAGGAGGAACAGCAGAAGATGAGGCACTCCCCACAGATGAGCGAGATGGATACTTCAATGGAGGGTGCAGTGGCTTTGTGTTTGTTAGGTGGCATCCTGGTGAGAGAGAGAGAGAGATCAAGAGCTTCAAGAATAATAGCATGGATAAACATGTGGAGCAGGATCAAAGACAGGAAATCATCACCTTGGGGAGGCGAGCAGCCACTGTAAATCAAATGTTGGTACAATAAATGGTGAAGGCCACAGAGAAACCCAGTGAGGGTGTAGGCTGGTCCACTACTGTACTGTACACTATAACAGAGGAAATGTCAGCTGAAATAATGGAGCAAGTCCCAACAAACAGTATTGCTTGGCTGAAAAAAAAGTTGTATTTTTTTATTTATAATTTTTGTTCTTAATAATAATAATAATAATAATAATAATAATAATTCTTAATAATTGTGGCTAGCTGCAGAGGCAACAAACAAACCTTGGGACAGACCAGAGCAGGGACCAAGTAAGGCACTACACACCAATAGAGTTCACCAGACACCACTCACACCACACCTGACAGCCCCCCCCCCACCCCCATGATCACTTGTGCTCCTTTATTTGAACATTTGATATTACTAGATCCAGTACAGTCTGGTTTGCTGTTGGTTCCTCTACTATTTGGGACAAACCTGTTGGCCCCTAACTCAGTTCTCCAAAAGTCCTGCCACATGAAAAACAAAAAGTGTAATAAGAGGGAAATTGATTGTGCAATAAATTCAGCATTATGTGTATTTCCAATAAATGCATAGCACTTACAATTTCAAAGTCTTTGGATTTCACATTTATATATATAAAAAAATGCCATTTTTCTTTTGCCTCTTAAACTTCTTTTACATGTAAGACTAAATTCTTCTATAAGAACGTTAGGGGACTCACATAATTAGCTTGTAACATCTGCAGATTTGTGCGGCAAATATCAAATGTACAAAACTTTGTTCCATTCATTTGATTTTACATGTGGCAGAAAGGCCATTACATACACATGGCTAATCACTGTAGACGGGTTTAGCTATGTAAATCATTGCATCGTGCAGAGATCTGCTTTCTTACAGAATCCATCATTCAAAATAAGGTCTGTCCCCTTTTTGACCAAACTAACTTTTCTCATACTAAATAACATCTGTACCTGTACCTGGCATCTGTACCTTAACAAACTAATAAACCAACTTATACATACAATATATATATATATATATATATATATATATATATATATATATATATATATATATATATAGTGGCAGTTGCGCAGCACTCAGGGAAATACAGTACTTGCTGTGGTGCACTCCGCTGGTAATAAGTAGATGACTTGGAAAACATTCTTTCCTCAGAGAAACAATATATATATTACATAAATATTACATATATTATGTGGGGGAGGGCTTTTACACCAACATACTTTAGAGACAGTAGGCAGCATAGGGTGGGGTAAGGTACATCCGGTGGAGGAGCATCAGGAACATGAATTGAACATGGTTGGTACATTAACATTTAAACACTCCCCAGGACAAATGGGACCACTGCTGGACAGACAACTCAATCACCAGATTGCACTCCCAATGACGCCACTCTAGAGTTTTACAGAGCTCAACCTGGGCAATTAGTTGGATATACCAAAATTAAATTGCACATCTAGAACTTTTGGTAGGCAACTGCGTTTATATTATGTGTATTTAAATTGAAAGCAAACTCACCCATAATTTAAAAACATAATATATGACTCATAATATATGATAGTTTTGGAGTTAGGAACACCACAAGTAGAAAAGCAGTGGCTTATCATATATTTGTAACTAATGTTTCTGCCATTCTATTTTAAAGATTTGCATAGTTGGTTACTGGTTAATGGTATGAGTGCTGACGATTTTTTTGAGCCTTTGTTGAATACCCTATTCCTTTTTATATAGGTACATTTTAGTGTGGAAGTTGTATACAAAGTAGATATTAATTTTAACTATTTTGTCTCAAAATGTATCCAAGTATGTTCATTTTCTTTTGAAATTTTGGGAACTCTAAGGGGTATATTTACTAAGCAGGGAATTTGCTGGGGAATTGAAAAGTGGGGAAGTTGCCCATAGCAACCAATCAGAATCGAGCTCTCAGTTTCATTTTACATACTGGAGAATGTAAGCTCGAATCTGATTGGTTTCTATGGGCAACTTCCCCACTTTTCAATTCCCCAGCAAATTCCCTGCTTAGTAAATATACCCCTAAAGGGTAGAATTCTTTGGGACATCAAATGGCTACCCATACAGTACTCTGTCCAGCAATTCCAGGGTTCTTCATTCCAAGTAACCCTAGTCTGAACAAGTGAGTTTTTATCTAAAGAAGAAAGTGTATTCCAGAGACAATCCAATATCCATGTATCCTGCAAGTCATACCATCTTTATCTATCCTAATGTTGCCTTTTACTTGCGGTAATGTGCAGAACACCACATAGCATAAATAGAAAATGTAAGCAAAGTAAAACTATGCAGACCAGTGTAATTTATATTGCTGATAATTTTAAGAACTATGCAACAGATCCAGATTTAATAAATGTGGATGTATTCTGCACTTTGCATGAAGACATGCACATTTTGCTGAAGTTCATGAAATAAAATGGACATTATGAACATAAGCCTCTAGCATCTGAGCAAAGTGGCTGTCCCTCACATCCAACTTCAGATCTCTGATGCCACTGCCCTAGGAGCTTTCTTAGACTAGATTTCGTTCTATGTTGTCAAAAAACCCTGTGTGTATCAAAAAATGTGTATTGTGGTAAAGTCAGGAGCCTTGTAATAGAAGGACGCTATATATATGTCTCAGGTCCTGAAATATGTGTGATAAAACCCCAGGGAGAAAAGTAAAGTAAAATCTGGATAGGGTCCCTGGGGTTGGATGGTAGGGAGAGTCGGAGGGCCCACCAACCACCATCCACCAAGCCCTGTCCAGGATTTGGGCTTGTTCAGGGATAATCAGGACTGCACCTGATTAAGCCTTTATTAAGTGTTTACAGTTTTGTTTTCAGGGTATCTATCTTTGTTTCTGTCTGGGAGCAGGCAAGTAGCCTGAGAGACCAAGTGCTGTGTTTTGTGGTTTGTGTAATCCATGCAGATCAACTGTTGCACGGACCGCTGATCTGTGCAGGTCACTTAAGGCAGGGGTATAGCAGTGTTAAGCGCAGCATTACCACTGTCACCTGCGTCCTCGCTCCCTTCGGTAGCACTGCGTCCAGCACCATGCAGGGCCCCACGCAACACTTCCTCAGGGATTCCCCAGCCGTCAGTACGATCCAGAGATTCCCTCTCACCATTGGCCTGCTGCATCAGGTGGCTTCTCTCCCAGCGACAGGACGCGCTCCTTCCTCAGCATCGCTGCGCAATTACGTCACCAGGTTTTGCCCATTGCTAGTACGAGACTACATTCTATATTGTGTTACTTGCCAGTTTCCCTATATCACGCTCTGGTGCCAACTGTCCCGGTTTATATCTCGTAACCACCGTAACAAGAAGCATGATCTCTTTTCTCCCCTCTCCTGCACTGCCCTCTGGATCCTAGTCTTAAACTACAGACAGGTGAAGAGAATAACATTGATTAGTAATTAGGGGCAATAACATTGCTTCTCCAACCATCTAGGAGATCTCAGAACAGAGGAAGAGATGAGGATGGGGCATGGTGACATGTTTATGCGAAACAAAGCTGCAATCCAAAGTGTTATAAAGGACTAGGTGGTACTTGATGAATCAGAGCTATTTTTATAGCACAAGAGACCTACACAATATTTGGAAAAGCGTTAATAGATTTGACTGATTAATGTACATATTAAAAATGTATGATACAATAGATTGAGTGAATCCTTTAAAAAAGTTAAAAAGAAGATCCTAATTTAAACATTGTATTTAACTGTTATAAAGTAGCTGAAACGTGTATAAACTAAGTGTAAATGTGACAATTTGACAATCAAATTTCTCTTAAAATATAAATTGTAACAAAGAGAAAGTACATGGTTATTAGGAAAAATATATTTACTGAACACAATGCTGCTATATATGCTACAGAGAGACCACAAAGCAGATCTTTTCTCTATATATATCTTTGCTGAGTAACCTAGCTTGTGCTAGATGAACTAAATACTAGATGTTTTCCTCAAGCAGGTCCCATGTGGGATTTGAGAGCAGTAATAGGATCCTGTACACTAGCATTTTGTCTTGTCTTATCTGAAATCAGCTGATGATAGTATAACAGTGATTTGAGACTTCAGCACAATCTGTACCAAGCATTTAATGAGGACTGTAATGGGGGCTATTATAATGCCCTCTAATGCCTGATTTATAAATGGCACATATTGACTGTCTCTTGGAAACTGGCACTGTTGCTGTTTTATTTTATGTAAAGTCACTTTATTCCCTTTATAGATGGCCACATGAACTATTAACTGTTACCTTCTTTTACTACTAATGAATGCAACATATATTTTCTCCAGTTTATCACACAGTACATTAATAAGGCTCAATTTAATTTTTAAATATTTAAACAATTTTATCCCCAAAAAGAGATATTAAAGACACCTAGAATATTTAAAGAACAAATTCAACATCATAATGTCTGATGAGTTTACCAAAAACGTTGTAACAGGCTAAAAGTCAAATATAAAAGTGATGACAAAAATAAAATAAACATTTTTTTTTATTTTTCTCTAGATTTTCGCTTTCTTCACAAATGATCATTGATTTATCAACAAAAGTTTATCACTAACTTAACTCATGAAAAATCTCTCAAAATCAGCTAAATAAGTATAAGCATTAAATAGTTATTCCCACATGGCACGTCAGATTTGAAAAATAGGGCTGCGTCCTTTGAATCCAAATAGACTGGGGATAAACAATACATTATAGTTCAGCTAGGAAATTTATACCTGTTTGCATATTTTAAATGTACACCTTCCTCCTTACAGTTCTATTGGGTTTATGGTCACTCTAGATACCTGGTTCCCCAGTAACTGCTTGCAATTCAGTTCCCTAAAATCAGGATCAATGAACCAATAATATGATGCCTATTTTTGGCACATCCTTTTCTGAACTAACCTAAAGCAAGAATATAGTGAAACCACTGTATACAACACAATTGTTATTTTTCTTCTCATTCTTGTTCTTTTAGTTTACTGTAACAGTTTCCCACTGATTTTACATCATTGTAAAACACACAGAAACAAATTAAATAATACAAAGTAACATTGTCATTTATAGATATTAATAAAGTTGTCATTTATCCTGATAGTAACAGTAAGCAGAGCAATACTTGTGCCTTCGGGGAGGCTAATTCAAAAGCAGATGTTGAAGCATCTGTGAGAAGACTTTTCATTATTTATATGGATACTTCATCCCCCTTCTATATTTGGCCTCAAGTAGCTCTATATAGTAATTGTATTTAAATCAAAGGTTTTTCATGAGTAGGTATAAGACATACCTTATACCTACTTTTAATTTTAATAATTACAAAGACTCATTTATTTAACCTGCTAAAGCGTAATTATTTTAAATACATTTCTATGGTTTCTATTAGATAGTGATGGAGTCCATATATGCTAACTTATTACTGCTCTGAAAAATTAGCCCTTCTGATGTTCACATGCACACTGTACCTCCTGCTGCTGTTCTATATCAATCCTTATTATAAATGCCTATTCATAGACTGAAGATGTGTCTTTGGATATTTAGTATAGAAGACGTGCAATGTTGGCATCTGGACAATTTTTCCTGGGGCCAATGAAGAGTTCTTAGTGCTTTAGTCATTCTTCCCTCCTCCATCTCTTATCTATGTCACATTTCCTGCTGCTTCATTTCTGCTCATTTAAAGTGTTCCACTTCCTAGGCACAAATATGTGCACCAGTCTCTGTACTTTTAATATAGTACAGGTTCATAAACCTTTCGAATGGTATAGCAATGCAGCAATGCAAGTAATTGTTAATAGAACTATACAATTCATTCCTTCGATGTTTACGTTCTCTATTCATTGATTAATTAGCTACCTTTCTTTCTGCAGTAAAATATTTTATATCTTTATTCGCACCATGGAGAATAATGTTCACCCTGGTGCACTGATGACCATTGTGGTACCTATTAAACAATGTTACATTAGATCTTCTAGTACTGCTGTATTAAGACCAACCAAGCAGCATCAGCTACCAATGAACACTAATTACTACATAATAGGGGAGTACTCTATATAAATAAAAAGCTGTTGATAAATATATATACGGTTGATTAGTGGCTGTACAGTGAAACAGAAATTATTGTTAAAAAATATACACCCCAAACCGTTTATTAATGGAGTTAAATGGATATGTCTTGGTTATACTGAAAACATTCATTCATAAAATAGCAAGGGTGCTAATATACTGAAGATATAATTGTTGATAGTGGTTGATGCAATATTTGCATATTTAGTGTATATATTTCATTCAAGGGCTGATTATGCACCTCATTAGTTAAATAGGAGTGTTTATTTTGCATCTAATCATTGTTAAAATATAGGCCACCATCCTTGTCCTTGTAGTTGAGCAGTACACATGCAGTATTCTAGCCAAAGGGCTGCAGCTGAATAGCTACCGAGGGAATAGTTTAGTTGAACAGTACATGAAATAGAAAGAATTTATACATAATGTCAGAAGAGAAAAGTAATGCAGCAAACAGTATTTTACTGGATGTACATTTTGCCAACAACACAGTGGAAAGAGCAGTCTGGGGCATGTTAAATAGACCCTATATTGTATATTGTCAGTGCTGCTACTGTACGTTGTTAGTGACAGTGTCTTCTTTACACTTTTGCACCTGGAAATGTCCTGCCAGAAACGGCAGCTTCAGATATAGCCATTGGAGGTTGAAGAATAAGGTGGCAGAAACTAGGGTTAAAAAGAGCTCTCTTTTACAGGGAGGGGACATTATATATATCTACTGCAAGGGTGTAAGCAGCCATAATACATCCTCTTGGTAACAATTATTTTTTGTTGAACATCAGTAGGTTTTCCACCATAACTCTAGATCCAGCCCTTCCCAGGTAGAGTAAGTTCAAGTACATTACGTGAATAAAATGTATTCAACCAATATCATAAGGAATAATGTGTTCAGAAACACAATAATTATAGGCATGAAAGGCATATTGTTAAACTTTAATAAATATGATAAAGTATAAAAATATTTTTGAGCTATAACCACAAACCACAAAGCTATTTTTAAGCTTGAATGATATTGTATTTGAATATTATTTGCAGGGCAGCATTCAAAATTAGGTGCATAAGCTCTGAATAAGAAAGCATAATAAGAAAGCAAAATACAAAGAAACCGTCATAACAGCACATCTGTGTGTACTCCCTGTCAAGACCACCCAGATCCTTTACAATGATAGAGCCATAACCTTAAGGTATGGTTCTGTAGTAGATAGTAGTACAAAAGCAATAGTATTAAAACCACCAAAACAAAACACAGATGAGAATGTAGCAACTACTCATCTGAAAGTAAATGCAAAAAATCTTAAAACATGTTTTCTGGCAAGATAATTATTATTATTGTGTAGTGTGGAGTTAGTTAACATAACCTAAATTGCTCATACCAATCCTATATAATATTCATTTCTTCCAGAACTGGAGGGGTTAAAATTTTAACTAGATAGTGTCGCTCATTTTACTTGACTGGAACACATGGGTCACACCAGGGAGAGATAAAACCGAGGGGAACTTTGAATGAGAGGTATCCTGTTATGTCGGACCTAGCCAGTTCTTAGGTCTACATCAAAAGAAATTAGTCTCCTAGCCACAGGGTGCATGACATTGTGTAGATCTGAAGGGCATTTGTTGCCTTAGGATTTCATATCTGCAAGTGAAATAATTTCTGATCACAGTAGGAGTCCCTATGTGTCTAAATATGTTACATGTGTGTGATTTGGAAGTCTGCATCACTTAGATTTTTCATAAATTATAGTAACACGGTGTTTGGTATCTGGGGAACCAGGCCAAGAATATAAATATTATATTACCATGAGTGGCACAACTAGTCAGTAAGTTTAGTAAGTTCAGATATTTAAGTATGTTCCCCTCCCCAGTAATCCTGACAGGCAGTACATGAAAACAGAATAAGTAATTTCAAGGTGCCACAAATAATGTAGGGATGTTAGCATTATAAATTATATTATACATAGTAACATAGTTGTTGAGGTTGAAAAAGTCCATCAAGTTCAACCTATTTTGGATCTCCTGCAATAATAATTTTATGAAGTTAATCCAGACTGAATATTACCAATCATAACCCTGGACAACCTTTTCTTCCAAAAATTTGACCCCTTTTTAAACACATCTATTGCACCTGCCATAACAACCTTCTCAGGTAATAAATTCCACATCTTCACTGCCCTTACTGTAAAGAATCCTTTCCTCTGCTGGTTGTGAAACTTCCTTTCTTCTAATCTTACCGGGTGACCACGTGTCCTCTGTACGGTTCTAGGGGTAAAGACTTCATATGAATGCTCTCTATACTGACCCCTAATGTATTTATAGATGGTAATCATATCACCTCTTAGATGCCTCTTTTCTAAAGTAAACATGCCTAAACTTGCTAGCCGATCCTCATAACTCAGTGACTCTATACCCCTTATCAGTTTTGTTGCCTTCTCTGAATCCGTTTCAGTTCTATTTGTCCTTTTTATGGAATGGTCCCCAGAACTGTACTCCAGATGAGGCCTTACTAACGATTTATGGAGTGGTAAAATTACACAGTCCCCCCATGCATCTATGCCCCTTTTTTATAAATATCAGGACTCAAAGTGGATATTTTTAAATAGTGGTATAGAGCTAAGCTCTGCCCCTTCTTTAAGCCCAACCCCTTAAGATCCACAATTATGTGCTGAATATTCTCCTCCAGTCTGGAGGGGGCATGGCTTATACAAGGGAGCAGGGCTTGGCAGGGGAAACGGTGCTGGTATATCATACCAGTGTATATACTGGCACTGCATTATTATCAGAGATTCATCATCATCAGAGACTTATTATTTGTAACGACCATAATTAATTAAGGTTGGACAAGTAAAGTAAAGATTCTGTGTCTCACATTAAATTTCTATGCCTTCTCTGAACCTCATAAATACTCTGTAAAAGCACATTTGCTGTGGTTCACCAATTCTGAAGATATTTGCCTGGAGGCTGCATCATATGAAGGAAAATGAAGCGAGCAGAGACATACGCAGAGCGCTGCTTTTATCAAACACCAAGTTTGTTGTGTTGATACAATGTTTATTTGTGCAGCACAAAATGTTCATTAACAATTAATTTAATTTTCTACACATTATATAGCTGAGATACGCTATCACTTTATATATACAGGTACGTATGTACATAAGTTTGTGTGTGTGTGTGTGTTTTATATGCACTTACATATACATATACATATATACACAGACATTAACAATCCAAAATTCAACATAGCAAGCCTTGGCCCAGTTCTGCTCAAACACCTCCTACACACATTTATAAATATTTAGTTCTACACATCTATTTACTAAAATTACTGGAGATTATTTCAAAGAAAATGCTGAATTGAGGATTATAAATAAATGAACAAGTAATCCTTTGAACTAAGATTAAAGATAAGATTAAATTCCTTTCTTTATACCATTAGCTTTGACACACATTAATCATATGGCAGTTTAAAAAATATTAAATGACTAGACAAATTGGCCTAAAAACACGAGTGCAGGTGTTGTGATATTCTGCAATAATTGAATTTTCTGCCTCTATGCTGCTGCTTATAAACAGCCTCGCTTGCTGTGCAGTTATAACCACTGCCTAGAATGGGTGCAGTCATGCAAAGAGACAGCAAGTGTCTAGATCTCCCAAGAGCCCCTGCAAGAACAAATTACAACATCTCATATACCACCCCTTTACTCCCCTTTCTAACATGTAAAGCAATTACACTCAAAGGATAGAACAGAGTCTTGTTAAGATTCTGAGGTCTAGGGATTATAACATTATAT
Organism: Platyplectrum ornatum; assembly: GCA_016617825.1. Taxonomy (NCBI): domain Eukaryota; kingdom Metazoa; phylum Chordata; class Amphibia; order Anura; family Limnodynastidae; genus Platyplectrum; species Platyplectrum ornatum. Next base: position 29,849 of record JABWIB010004017.1, read on the forward strand.
AGTGTCTATTATCTAATAATATAAATTAATGCAATGAGAAGTACTGGACAGTTCTAAGCATACTAAACATTTAAGTTAAGCGATGTGTGTGTTTGTGTGTGTGCGTTTACACCAAACTTGGTGCACATATCATTTACAATCTGGCAGAAATACCCAAAAATTAAATGTGTCAAATCCATAGTTAATGTTTAGCACATGACCAATGAGCCAATGAGACTGAGAAACCATTGTCATGGAACTCTGATGATGCTTCTGATGGTAGGGAACAATGATAGTTGATTGGTTGCATTTTAGCGCTCTGCATGACCTGGTGGGAAGAGCTAGTAGTCAGTCAGACCGCAGTGCATGTGATAGAGGTTGTGCTGAGGTGAAGCTGTGAATTCCTCAATTTGTTTTGGATAAATAAACAGGTCAGAGTGAATCCACAGTAGGACTGAGATACTTACCTGTGGTCTGATATTACAGGAGAGTGTATCCAGTGCTTTCCATTTTCAGAGGGGAAGAAGATTGCTGTAAACGTGAGGCAGCTGGATAGACAAAGTAACCTGCAGCACATCACACCGTCATGAGTATTTTTGGTAGAGTTTGGCACAAGGAAACTGTAATAACTACCATCGGCACTGACACCCCTATAAATACTTAAGACTACCTTCAAAAAAATGTATGACAAAATCTTATTTATAATTGTTGTTTAGTTTTGCAATGAAAAAAAGAAAGAAAGAAAAAAAAAAAAGAATAAAACAAATAAATCATTTTTACATTAAAAAAAAATATTGTAAAAGTCAATGTCTAGTTATCCTGAAATTAAGTCCAAATGTACAAATTTTTATGGCAGATGACACCAAAATGAAAAGAAAAAAAAAAACACACTAGAAAATCCTATGACCCCTAAGAAACCAGATATGAAAAATAAAAAAACTGTATATATACACATATCTCTTCACCAATAAAACTTGTAAGTCAATATTACTAAAAGTCTGAATCTGGTCCTATATGCTGAATTACTATAAAGCTTTTAATTAAATTTATTTGGTTTTTAAGAAACATGGTATAGTCTCTCAATCACAATATAGGGGGAAAAAATATATTTTTTGAATACAGTTAACAAACTACACTAGGAAACATACTCCATTGCATAACTGATGCATATTTTATTAAATTATTATTATGTAAAGCCATTTACCTTTAATCACAATATAGGAAAAAAAAAACGTTTGCATTAATTGTATAACACAAACCATTTATTGAACACTATGTATCCATGGTGGAATCTGGAGCAGATGATATATGTTCTCTAGAATATTCTTTTTGTGTATGAGTCCAGCGCCATACCCTTATATCTGCACCAGCTACACGCTGGGACTCTGTGCGGATGCGGGATTCATTATTTTCAATAAACTGTACAGCACGATCCCAGACAGTCTTTAAATATTTCCTTTAAAAATA
>JABWIB010004019.1:2418-15386 GCA_016617825.1 Platyplectrum ornatum
ATCGGGCCAAAAGAGGCGATAATTTCCAAAACATGCTACAGGGACTGAGCAGGATCCGNGATGTAAAGCAATAGATCATCCGCAAAAGCCCTCATTTTGGTTTCAGAAGATCCGATCCGGCCTGCGNGGTTCTTAATCTGGCTCTACAAGTAGTCCCTTTTTTGGGCCATGTAAATTTTTAATCAGTCACAGATTACAAGGTATGACTAACATGTCAAAGCTATTTTTACATTAATTACATGTGCATTGTATGTTGGCTTGTTCACAGTATTTCATTGCCATATCACATTACTATTGAGGGTGTACGCTGCGAGCATGAAAGCTGGCACTCCTGAATGCTGGCTTTCATGAATGAAAAAAAATAAAATAAAAAAAAAATCTTATTTAAATTAAAAAAAAAAAACACCAAGACACTTTAATTAATATTGCGCATGCAGATTGGCGAATCTTCGCGGCTACGCCAGGCTGGCTGGTGGAGACGCAGGGCGGAATCAGCCCCTGGGAAACTATTTTTCACTAATATATTTCTGTAATTATGTTGCCCCCTTGTGGTCATTATAAATGAATATAATAAGATGTAAGAGATGTTAGCATGTCAACTAAAACACACAACTGCAGACAACATGAAACAATACATTGTGGTGGGATGGACATTTAGAAGTGGTATAAAAACATTGATAATAATAATAATAATAATAATAGAAGTGAATCCAGATCTATAGTTTTTAGAAGGATTTACTGGGAGATGTGTAACATATAACTGTACTTTGAGCCCTGATTCATAGGACTGAATAACATATCCAAAGGGCATTTTCCAGTTGGGAAGAAACACTAAAATAAAATAACATTGGGTAGTAGTAAAAAATAAATAAAATCCTAGTTTAAAACAGGGTTATCGACAACTCTGTGTTAAGAGCTACACGAACACTGGAATTTGATACATGGGCCTAAATTTACTAAACTGCAGGACTGGAAAATTGGGGACGTTGCCCATAGCAACCATTCCCGCAGTTTAGTAAATATAACCCCTGGTGTAACAAATTGGCTTATGTTTCTTCATGATAGGGTTACAAATTAGATTTAGGGGGCAGATTTATTTATTGTTTATTTTCTTTTTATTATTTTGAGTATAGAAAGAGGAAGTGACTGTAACAACCATATAGAACCAGTCACTGAAGTTTCAGATCCATATCTTGTTACATGGGTGTACTTGTTCGCTTAGTAAATGAAGGGAACACCTGCATTTCAATGTATTGTGCTGAGCATCTGTGTGACCGCAGAATAAGAAGAAAATCTACATATAAACTGGAGTAAACGATCAGACAGTGGAAACTCAGGGCAATGTTGCCCACATCCATCATGGCTGCCCTGCCCTCACTCGCTGAATATCCGTTTCCGTCTGTGCGCTGTGCTGGTTTCCTGGCTTCCTCCGCTCTCTACGAGGCCGGGCCGGGACAGCGAGGGCCGCAGACATGGCGCTCTATAACTTTAAGAAGATTATGGTGGTGCCGTCCGCTAAGGTACGTGTGTCTAAGCCGGTGTGGAGTGCCAGTGACCCGGGGCCAGTCCTCCAGAGGAGTGCGGCCATGACACGTGTTTAAAGGGGCCTCATAGGAGACACGTGGAGAGCACACACTCTCTATACGCCATCAACTTCACTATAGTAGCATTATGAGTTCCCCATATATAGCACTAAGTCCTGTATACTGTAATGTTATTCACCCAGCCTGGTAACCGCTGATTGCAGAGGAGAAATCACTTTATATGATCATTNCCATTTCACTTGTTACTGCATAGATCGGAGCATAATTCATGGCATTGCTGCTTGTCACTTCACACTATGGATGTCACCTACGCCAGGGTTGCGGACACTCGATTTTCTGACCAGGGGCTTTGGCCCTCTGTCCCACTCCCATACTGCTGCTGGCTTTTGGTTTCTCCCTGTAGGGGATACATACTTGCAGGGGATGGATCAAGGTTTGTAGAGGGTCCCTGGGCAAGTAACTTTTAGCGGCGGGGGGGGGGATTAATACACTGTACAGTATACACTGAACTGACAGCTGACTCCATAAGTTACAGCAGGAGGTGTAATAGGATGGATGTCAAAATAGAAACTATGACTGTGGTTATGATTCCAGGCAGCAGACTACTATACTATGATATGATATGAAGGGGGACGCGCAATAAAAGAATGTCACTGATAGACACGCACAATCCACAAACCTGTGAACAGCGATACNGTGCTGGGGAGTGCCTTCCGTATCGTATAGTAGCGCTGCTCATGGTCGGGTTGTGGATGACAATTAGTGACATCCTTTCTATTGNACGTCCCCCTTCATATCATAGTANAGTAGTCTGCTGNCAGAGATCGCAACTACGGACCACAATCGTAATACCATCCTGTCATTCAACTTAAAGCGAGCGTCACTGGTTCTGTGTTCTTTGGTATAGTAGCAGGCAGTTCCTTTAGTATCATTAGTTTGGCTCTGGTACGTAGGGACTTGCTTCAATTACTTCTTATTCTCAAAACCTCTGTATAAAACAGCATGCCTTGTCTTTTATAACACACTAGTGACATGCACTCATAGAAAAGTAATTCAATTGTATCCTTCTGTGTATCTCGCAGAATATTGTTTTAGACTAACACCACTGTGAGTAAATGATTATATGTTGGTTTATATGTACGTGTTTCTTACGATAAGAGTCTATAAAATACTGTAGGGACCCCATACGTAACACACCTTCCTCCTGCGTGATTAGGCTCATTTTTATATTTTTATCCTACAGGACTTTATCGATCTCACTTTGTCAAAGACCCAGAGGAAGACGCCGACTGTTATTCACAAACATTATCAGATCAACAGGATTCGCCATTTCTATATGAGAAAAGTGAAATACACTCAGCAGAATTACCACGACCGGCTGTCCCAGATTCTCACAGACTTTCCTAAGTTGGATGTAAGTTTACACGTTTCTGAACACCTATGGAAACAGGTCATATAAAACCTATGTTTGTTACTTTTTTTTATTTTTTAACTGTGTGTGTGTGTTTTAGTAACTGTGATCGTGTTCTGCTGCACAAATCTGGATTCTAAAGATCCAGACAGTCTTTCCAACAGCATTCATTAAGTGTTTCCACATAGTGGAAGGGGGGAGTTAAGCCTCTATGTATGATCCTCATTTTCCATGGGTTTGACATAAAAGTTAAGGCAGTGTTCTGGTGGGGGAGATGAATTGTGTGTAACGGGTGGTGGCCTCTTACGCGCAGAGATACATTATGCGCACATTGGCTTTTAAGTCTGGATCTGGTTCTCTCTGGTATTATCAGTAAAATGATCTTTTTCATTTTTCAGGACGTGCATCCATTCTACGCAGATTTAATGAACGTCCTTTATGATAAGGACCATTACAAGCTGGCACTGGGACAGATAAACATCGCCAAGAACCTAATTGACAAGTGAGTTTTCATTGTTCCTCTCTTCTCTAGATCTGCTTCGGTGTTCTCTGACTGGTTCTGTGTTGTTTTCCAGTGTGGCCAAGGATTACGTGAGGCTGATGAAATATGGAGATTCCTTATACCGGTGTAAACAGTTAAAAAGAGCAGCTCTGGGGCGCATGTGTACAATCATCAAAAGACAGAAGCAGAGTCTGGAATATCTGGAGCAAGGTAATCGCTGTTCTCATNCAGTGCGGCCTATGAAGACGTTACAATGGCATCTGAACAGAGGATACTGGGGGTTTAGAGTTTTCTATAGGTGCGACACTAATTGGGGTTTTTCCTCTCACCAATACCAAGAAGTCTTTGTAATATCTGTAAATCTTTTCTTTTCATAGTCCGCCAACATCTGTCTCGTTTGCCAACTATCGACCCCAACACGCGTACTCTGCTTCTCTGCGGCTATCCAAATGTTGGGAAATCCAGCTTCATAAATAAGGTTGGTTTTTATATTAATTAGGGTTTAGGTCTTTGGGTTTAGGTTCTTCTTTATAAAAATATAAAAACATAAAATATATAAAAATATATGGTGTTGATTACGTTGCTGTTTTTCCAGGTNACTCGGGCTGATGTTGAGGTGCAGCCATATGCATTCACTACTAAATCATTATTTGTTGGACACATGGATTACAAATACCTCCGCTGGCAGGTTAGTAACTACAGTTTTATGCCATATCCTATTTCACTTATTAGAAGCTGGACCTGCAATTAGGATATGTTCTATAGTTCACATTTTGTTCAGTCACTTTACATCCTGAATCCTACTGTGACACATTAGAACCATAAACAGGTGTGTGAACAGACTATCTTCTCGCATACATTGCTATGAATGATCCTCTATGCACANATATATTCATGTCTATTTTAAAGTTGCAATTGCCAAAGAGATCCTTTGAATCATTATTTTGTACAGCTGTAAGCTTAGCAGAAATATGNACCCAAGAAACTTGAGCTGTGCCACCTGCTGCACTCCTGCGTTGTCATTCAGAGGTTTATATATACCATCCGTGTATTCTTATGGTGGCAGCAACATGTTGGACAGTTGGGTAGAGTTNAATAGTTATAAATCCGTGAATAATCATGATCAACCGGGGTTCCTTAAACGCCTTGGTTATTTTGGTAGCACAGGTGGTTTAGTGAGTAGCACTGATGCCTCACAGTGCTAAGTTTGTAAGTTCGATGTCAGAATAGGACCCTATCTGTGTGGAGTTGTATGTTCTCCCCATGTCTGCATGTGTTTCCCTCCACACCCCAAAAACATGCTGGTAGGTTAATTGGGAGCTGACTAACTTTTCCCTTGTGTATTTGTAATTGCCCCTATGGATCAAAGCCCCAATCTCCTATAGAATGTAAGCCTGCAGGCAGGACCCCATTCTGTCTGTATTTCCCATTGTACAGCGCTGCATGCACTGTGTGGCACCAAATAAATAAGCGATAATAATTTCCCTTCCAAATGAGCTTTTGCACTGTTTGACTTTGATAACAACTGATAAAATAATACACCTGGTGTTGCAGTTCATTAGATGTAGCAAACAGTAAGTTTCCTATGATTTTGGGACACTGTAGGTCGTGGACACTCCTGGGATCCTGGACCACCCGCTGGAGGAGAGGAACACCATTGAGATGCAGGCCATCACTGCCCTGGCTCACCTCCGTGCCGCCGTCCTCTTTGTCATGGACGTCTCTGAGCAGTGTGGACACACCCTGGAGCAGCAGCTGGAGCTCTTCGACAACATCCGCCCTCTGTTTGCCAATAAAGTGAGTTCAGTGCCGTTCATCACATGCTGGTAAATAGCTGCACTGGGAGAGCTGTAAACTAACTCTTACATTTTATTTTTCCCCATTTCAATTTAGCCTCTAATTATTGTCTTGAATAAGTGTGATGTGAAGAGGGTCTCTGAACTCACTGAGCAAGAGCAGGTGAGTAATAGTGAATTCATTCTTAATCTATTATACACAGACAATAAAAATAGCAATGTATTTCTATTGAATTCCCTATTCCAAGATGCTGATACTGTGGTAAAAATAGGTTTTTATTTAATTCCATTTTAAATTATAAAAAAAAAAAAGTAGTGACCCGCCACCTACAACCCATTGATCACATTCTGATGTCATGTTGTCCTAAGCATAAGTCTCCCTCCCCAACGGATAGCAATCCTTTATAATAGGAAGCAGGGGCTAAAGATGAGCAGAAACCAGGTGAATGTTGGCTATTTCATAAACAGACATTACTGTTCACACATAACAGTAGATAGGATACAGACTGTAAAAAGTGTTAACGAATGCAAGATAGAGTGAAGGAGAGACTTTGTAAAGGTCCTATGGGCTGTGAGATGAGAAACGGAGCATGGGGGAGGTATAATATTAGCAAATATTATATTTTATATATTATTATTCTATATTAATAATATATATTAAATAAGCCTGGGCTCTCATGCTATCCATATTTCTGCATCACAGAAAACTGCATGGAGATCCCTCCATTAAAATATGGGGCTTCATGCAGATTATCCTTAGGGGGAATCTGCATAATGTGGGTATTCCCATTATTGGAGCCACAAGTCCTGCATTTGGTTATCTGAGCGCAGCGCTTGAGGTGCATAGCTTATAAGGTTGCACATTTTTTAATTGTATTTACTATTACTAATTAGACTTTGACACCAGTAACTAGTTGAAACTTCATTAATAAACAACAATAAGTCTCAGAATAGATTGTTACCATGAGTCCAGGTAAGTTGTAACTAGCTTGTGTTTATGATTTTCTAAAATTGGTGATTCATTTAGAAGTAATGATTTCAAAAAGCATCAATGCTAAATGTTTTCAAGCTATGAATTGCAGGTACTCTTATTAAATACATGTGCGCTGCGACAGCCATTTTGCCCACCAAACCCTGTGTCTGACAGTCCATACACCAGGAGCAGTGATCACTGACACGTCATTTATTTGTGTTGTGTTTTGTGGCTGTATGGTCTAATTTGTTGCTGTTTCCTTAGAAAATTTTCAAGGATTTAGAGAACGAGGGTCTGCCAGTGATTGAAACCAGCACCCTGACAGACGAAGGTGTCATTCAAGTGAAAACAGAGGTATGTGTAAGATCTTCACACATACTGTATCCTCAGTGACCCTGTATAATTATTAATGTGCCGCTTCTGGTGCAGGCCTGTGATAGACTTCTAGCTCATCGCGTGGAGACCAAGATGAAGGGAAACAAAGTGAACGATGTGCTGAACAGGCTGCATCTGGCCATCCCAAACAAGAGAGATGAGAAGGTGTGTTATGTCTATTTTACATTAAAATATATATATATAAGTATATTTATAATACGTAATTTAAATAAATGAGTTTCAGTGACAGATGAGATGTATCTACCATGTGGTGGATCAGAGCAGAACAGACCTGCGTTACCTGACTTCATTCCCATGTCTGGCTTTTGTTTTAGGAGAGGCCTCCTTTCATCCCAGAAGGTGCGTTAACCAGGAAAAAACGTATGGAGACGGACGCTCCCAAGAAGAGACTGGTCAGTCTTGTTTCATACATGAGTACTGGGAGAATAAAATGCCTCCCAGCTTTCTTACGTTGTATGTGTGTGTTGTGTTTCTTAGGAGAAAGACATTGAAATGGAGATGGGAGATGATTATATCCTGGACCTACAGAGTAAGTGTGAATCATGTACGATTTGGTTATGAAATGTAACATACAAATCATGGTCCGGATACACATATATTCTAATAATTATATGATACACTTATTTTTGTAATAGTTTTAAGCTTTATTACAATAGGTTTTGCATTGAAAAAGTAATTTTATTATCCAGTATCAGATACATCAAATAGTGTTTGCGCAGTTGGACAATGATTAATAATAATTTACTACAAAATAAAACTCATAATTGTAATCAATTGAATTTTTTTTCTAGAATACTGGGATCTAATGAATTCATCAGAGAAATATGACAAGATACCAGAAGTTTGGCAGGGTCATAATGTTGCTGATTACATAGATCCGGATATAATGAAGGTAAGTACGGAATAAGTACTTGATGTATGTAAATATTAGACGGCTGATAAACAGATACATGTGCTGCAGTCATATACTTGGTGCCCGGGTTATTAAAATTGGTCTCTAACTTGTTTTCCTTTACATTAGAAACTTGAAGACCTGGAAAGAGAGGAGGAGCTGAAGGAGAAGGCCGGGGAGTATGACAGCGATATAGAAAGCGAGGACGAGGAGATGGCTGAGATTAGAGACCTCGCTCAGCAGATTCGTGAGAAAAAGAAACTGAAAATCCTCCAATCAAAAGAGAAAGACGTTCAGAAGCCACGCCTCCCAAGAACCGCCAAAAAGGTGCGTATGTGGCAAGTCTTTATAATGCGTGTACTGACCTTATGTGTTTTCTCTCTGACCTGGAAAATAACGTTCCTTGAGTTTGAGTTGAACCATAATTACATATTATTATCAGAAATTGTCATTTTATTTATAGGTTCAACGCAAGACATTAGAGAAAGAAATGAGTTCACTTGGGCTTGATATGACTGACAAGGATGAGGTAAGACACCAAAATGACACCATTTGTATAATATAGTATTTCTTTGTTTTCACAAATTGTTAAACAATGTTTTATATTGGTTTGTCTTTGTCAGACTCACTATGCCACACAAGCCAGATCCAGGAGTCTCCAGAGGAAGCGCAAACGTGAAGAGTCTGTACCTCCGACATCTGTCACGCGCAGCAGAAGCAACTCCAGACCTCCACGAGACCAGTCCGGAGTCCGGGATGCAAAGGTCTGTTACGTTATTGAACCCAAAGCTTTGCTCTGTTTTACTTGTATGTTATTGTATACACAACTGGGGCCTGTATGTAATGTATCAAATGATTTCTTTTACCAGTTGTAAGATTATTTTCTTATTTTGAAGTTACAGCTAGAGCTGTGCAGCAGCTTTATAACCAAATCGCTCTTATTTTAATAGATGGCAAAGAAAGCCAAGAAGATCATGAAGAATTCTCAGAGGAATATGAACAGATTGGGCAAGAAAGGAGAGGCCGACAGACACGTATATGATCTGAAACCCAAACACTTACTGGCTGGCAAGCGGAAATCCGGCACTACAGACAGAAGATAGTCCCAATGAGACACAGTGTGTCCTCCTTCATCCTGTTCTGCTGAAAGGACTCTTCTAACCTGGTATCGGGGGCACTGATTTCTCAGACTATATACAACTGTCTCTTAATATGCAAATGCTGAACGGAACCATCTCTGAGACATGAAAAGGTCCTAACATCTGCATCACGTGTCCATATTGCAGAAAGCTGGTGCATTGAACAGTGGATTTGATGTGGTACAAGGTCTTGCAGCATTGCAGGAATTGTAAAGGTGAACGTTGTCTAACTGTAATGTCAATAAAAATGCAACATCGGGTCATCCTTCATTAGAGCTTTTCTGATTTTGGAGCATATATATATATAGAACACATATCCTTAATTTTTAAGAATCACTTTCTTGGTGACAATCATAATGACACGATTACTGAAGTTAATGAGCTCAAATTAAGGATAGGAAACTCAGAGTGTATAAGGGAGTTACTCATCTTAACCTTGTCCCAAAATGTGTGCATCTTGCATATTCTCAGACGTTATGGATAAAAGTCACCCTAGAGGCACAACATTTCTGCCATCCACCCATTTACTCAGAGTACATGTGCATGTGCTTCCTCTGAGCTTGCGAAATACACATACAACTTAGGATAAGAAAAAGGTATCTCCTGTATGGAGACAGATCCCATCATCATCATGGTATTGGCTAAAATTGAAGAGGGCCCCCTGAAGTGGCAGGTCAGAAACATTCTTAACTTGGACCTCCAATGAACCCTGCCATTGCCAATCAGATAAAATAGAGACGACATGACCTGCACATAGTGGTGAGCTTTCAATAACGAAAAGTTGTTTATTTTGAAGAGTATAATCGACAAAACACCCTCAAAATTATATAGTTGTATCCTAGGGTCAAAAAATGGCTTGAATACTTTCATACCAGAGGCAGGATTACCCCAAAAAGTGTAAAACTTGGAGTGAGTATAGATCTCTTTCAAAGCCCTAAAAACTTCTCGCCATGTGGCTTTTAAGGCGGTTACTGTCCTAACAAGCAATGCCAGTGTTCACTGAACCAAATGCTTGAATTAAGTGTGTGCACTGTACAGATAATGCACTATATGTCAACATTTATAAAATCCATCCCTCACCTACACAATACATAAATTACCCATCCTCACTACAACAGTAACATAGCACATAACCAGTCTTATTCCCACATGAAGTCAGTGTTTGTGTCTTCAAAACAGATGCAAGGGTTTTACATGAAGGAAAAAAAAAATTGGACTGCACGGAAAGGCAAACTTTTTATGAGGTAAAGTTCTCAAACTAATTTGCAATCAGCTTTGTGATTTCTATGTGCAAATGTATTTTACCTACATGCAAGATTCATTTGCCTCTCAGATTGCAACTTATAGAGGCAAGTCCTTTTTACAATGGACCACATACACTGTGGACAATTTTAGTCAGCTGCCAATTAACCTCCTAGCATTTTATTTCAGCATGGGAAAGGAAACCGGAGCACCTGGAGGAAACCCACACAGACATGGGAAAAACATACAAACTCCACACAGATTGTCCTGGAATTGAACTCAACTTTAGCTCTGTTGGGCACAAGTGCTAACCACTGAACCACTGTGTTACCCTAATATTTTTACATTTCCCATTCAGCAAACAAGCAGAATTGGAAAGGGGGAGAGCTGGGTACACACTGGATGTGCATTAATCATTCCTGGGCTGATGTTTGTTCAGTATATTTTAATTTTTTTTTTTATTACCAGCTTCACTCAGTAACTTTACACTTAACCAATGTTGACACATTGATAAGAGTTTAATACAGACATTTAGTGTGGCAACAACTGGGAATTATTCACACAGTCACACAGAGTTTTGCAAAACTTAGAATGAGGAATTAACTTTATTAAATCATTTGCAGATATTTTATCTAAGTGCTAATTACCAAGAACATTATTCAGAATTAAATAGTTACTAAAAGGAAGTGTTAAAGTAAAATACTTGAATTTAAACCCTTTAGTAAATGGTCCTATCATATTGAATGCCTCTGAGGCACATGCAGTAGTGGCAGGAATAGCTTTGAGCGCCGCATGTGGTATAGATGGGTACAGTCACTGCGCAGCTGCTGCTCACATGCGATGGATTTTATTGTGGTCCTCAAACGATTTCAGATTGTCCAGGTTATCCCACCACTTGTAAAGGAATGTGTCCGCAATAAGCTGGAACCAGGGGGTAACCTTCACCTCTCCCTGTTTGGCCCGTTCTAATAATGCTGTCAGTTCCTCTTTTGACACATAGCAATGGCTTTTGATCTCGTTAGGATCGGGATCTAGTTCAACGTTCTTCTGTACAAAAAGGATGTAATCTATTTCATGCTCTCCCCATATGCCGTCCGATTGAGCTTTGTAGTGAATCCGTGTTAGATAATGAAGTTCATCTGGTGTCACCTGAAAATACATTGAAATGTTAGAAATATCAGAAACACCCCCCCCCCCCAAAAAAAAAAAAAATACACATAGAACTATGAACACAAACACATGCACTATAGTATCGTTCATAAAGTATTACAAATCGTATGAGCTTTACCTGCTCCATTGGAATCCCCAGCTCAGCTTCCAAACGCCTCTGGGCCGCTCGGCGTACTCCTACAGAGTTTTCCTCTGTTTCCAAGGGGGTGTTCAGTGGGTGACTGCAGCAAGTATTTGTGTAACAACCTAAACCATTACAGAGAAAGGATTAGAAATCAGTACATTTTGGTAGTTTGAAATGTGTATAATACACTAATAAGCTACTATATAGAGCAGCCTGATGAATTGAAGCTTATCACGCCTCCTTTATTCAATATTTGTGGTATCCACGTCTTACTTCTGCAAAACAAAAAGGAGGATACACACAGATGTTCCCTGATTCATTAAATGAAAATGTCTCCTTTTTATTATAATTTATATATCTGTGTGAATTCTGAAATTAAGAATTTTAGGGGCAGATTCATTCATTGTGCACTTTTTACAGCTATTATAGTAGTTGAAATAAAGTTTTCGCCTGACAAAATTTGTGTCAGGGCTCAATTTGTTGCCCAAACAAAATGGAACTTATGATAAAAATGGGATGTTTAGACCCCAGACCATATCGCCAAATAGTAGTAGACAGCTAAACCAGTGCTCATTCAATGCAGATCCTCTTTGTCCTCTGACACTGCATAATGATGATCTGCAGTATGAACTCAAAGCAGGACACACAGCTAATAGGGGCAAGACAACACACGGATTAAGGTGCACTCTTCCACATCTTGCTCAAACTGTGATACAGTTAAACATTAAAGAATCTTGAAATCAAGCTAATAATATAAGGATATCTTGCTCCAATGATACAAACCTGGAAATGTAATTTTTGCATCTGATCTTTGTTGTAACAGCAGTTTATTTTCAGTATTAAATAAGAAAACACTGAAGGCCCTGTGTAACAAACCTGCAAATAAAACAAATCAAAATAACTAACAGAACAATTTTATAATAAGAAAGTAAATGAATTGAAGCTAAACTGAAATTCTATAAGCAATAGCAGAGATCCCTCGGATACACATGGATGTGAACATCAGACTATTTAAAAGATGAATTGTATACACTTTTAGAGACAGTCCATTTGAAACCATAACATGCAAATAAAATGGGACATTTACCTCTACGGCTGGTTCTCTAACACACAAGTGTTATGAGAAGAAACCAAAACCCATTGACATTAGAATAGGAGTGACCACAACTAGGGGACATCTGGAAATATTGGTTGCATTTAGCCACCACTTCATTTCAATCCAGGGGGTTAAGACATTTTGCCTAATCTGCAATTGTGGAGATAAATGGCCTTACCCTTGTCAATGTTGACATTAAGGTGACAGTTCTTCTTGGAGTCTGCTCCAATCTTTTTGTCATTCTCATCGATCAGAATACACATCTCTGACAGCAGCTGGACCTGCTTCTCATCCAGGGAGTCCGTGTCTACCTCAGGCATAGCTGCTGTGTTACTCTTGCTGCAGAATGGGGCAGATGTTATTACAAACTATTTCAATAAAACAATTATATATACATACACACACACACACACACACTTGCTTCCTGTCACATATATACACATACATACTACATAGAAATATATATACACTCTTCCTTCCTGTCACATATATATATACACATACATACTACATAGAAATATATACTCTTCCTTCCTGTCACATATATACATTATATAGAAATATATATACACACTCTTCCTTCCTGTCACATATATACACTATATAGAAATATATATACACTCTTCCTTCCTGTCACATATATACACATACATACTACATAGAAATATATATACTCTTCCTGT